>PVIU01015944.1:0-46546 GCA_004026605.1 Ondatra zibethicus
CAACAAAGGAAAATATCCATAGTCCATTTTTTGGGAACGTGGGCGTAGTATTCCAGGCTACTTCCAGCTGGCTGGGGGCGCTGATAATCTTATGGGAACCTAAAGAAAATTTAGAATTATGATCAAGTCCTGACTGGAGTATCCTGTGAGTCTTGATCATCTCAGGCTGCAGTCTTGAATCTGTTCTGGATGTAGAACTCAGACATCTGGGCCATCTGTTCCTACTGGAGATTTCTCAGGTGGTCTTCCTTGATCAAATCTGAGTTTTCTTAACTCAGAATGAATCCAGTCTCTCATTTCCTGTGGAAACAAAAGCAAAATCTCTTCTCCAAAGTAACATATCTTTTGACTTCAATTTTGAAGTCAAGGTATTTTCAAAATACCTGTCTTGGGTTAGTTGAGCAGCATTTATAAGCAAATATCTTTTAGCAGCTGTTGCTCCTTCCTCAGCATTCAAACAATTTAAAGAGAGCACAATAACACACAGTATCAAGATTCTCTGTGTATTTTTCATCTTTACATGGCTTTATTTTAACCTCTATTTTTTTTATTTTTACTTTTAACTTTTGGCTTTTTGAGACAGGTTCTCTGTATATCTTTGGCCTGGAACTCACTCTGTGGATCAGGCTGTCCTTGAATTCACAGAGATCTGCCTGTCTCTGCCTCCCACATGCTGGGATTAAAGGTGTCTGCCACCACACCTTGAATTCACAGAGGTCTGTCTGCCTCTGCCTCCCAAGCTTTGGGATTAAAGGCGTCTACCACCACACCCAACTACTCTCTTTCTTTGTTTATTTTAAGGACCTTAACCATTTTATTTTCTCTCCCAAGCCTGCATATATTTTTAACACACAGTAAACCATTTAGAGGTGTTTTTTTTAATCTCTCTTTACTGTATGTCTCTCTTTTTCTGACTACACAAGTCTTTAATTTACCAAGCAATATGGGTAGGATAAAAGCCAGGGCTTTGACAGCTGGATCCAGCCCATTTCTTAGCTTTCTGTGATCCTAGCCTCATGGCGGAGGTACTGGCTGTAGCCATGTTTATTGCCACAACTCTATGGCGTTTCAATGTCCCTGCCAGCAAGCAAGCTGCAGCAGTGTGCTCACAAACCACACTCAAATGTTTCCTAGTTGGACTGCCTGCCTGAAATAGTCAGAGTTTGCCCTGGCAGGACGGTCCAGAAAGCTGGCATTTTAAAACGGCACAGCTTTTTTCCTGCTATGGCTGCAAACCAAAAAGCATGCAGTCAGCTTTTATCAACACTAAGTGTTTGTTGGCAGGACCTCTTAAAAGAGCTGCAAGGCTTTACAGCTAAAGCTGAGTAAGGAAGCCTCTCTTAGATGAGAGCACTTGCTTGCCCCTAGCAAGCAGAGCAGACCCGAGAAATTGCTGCTACCAAGAAAACATGCTTTACTCTATTCTTTCCCAAGCTTTCTCAGGCTTTCTGTGGATGCAGTTATCCACGTGGGTGCCATTCTGTAACATGAGGTCCTGTTTGTCGGGGTTTCTGTCTTGCCCAGACCACCGAAGAAGCAGGATGTGACCTGCCCCGCTGAAAAAGGTACTGAGCCATGTGGCTAACATAGATAAGAATAATGGGCTATATAAATTATAAGAGTAAATAAGAAGCCTGAGCTAATGGGCCAATCAGTTTATAACCTAATGCAGACTCTCTGTGTGATTTTCTCTGGGACTAAATGTCTGGGGGACCCGGCAGGACAGAAACCCCGACAAGCAGGACCTCATGTTACAAGCCTATCTACTATGGTGTCTGACATGTACAGAAATAATAAGTTCACTTGGCCTCCCAGAAAAAAAAAACATTTCTGGTTTCCTTCGAAAGAGGTGGCCAAGATGCTATGTCAATCACTGGTTGAAGATGGGGACAATCCCTCCATTACTCAGGGCTTCTACCATCTCATGTATAACACAGGAGAGGCTATAGGTCGGTGTTTCTCAACCTGTGGGTCACAATTCCTTTGGAGTCAATCAACCCTTTCACTGGGGTCATCTAAGACCATCAGAAAACACAGATATTTACATTATGATTCATTAACAGTAGTAAAATTACAGTTATGAGGTAGCACTGAAAATAATTTTATGGTTGGGGTCAGCAGAGCATGAGGAGCTGTATTGAAGGGTCACAGCCGTAGGAAGGTTGAGAAGCACTGCTATAAATGGTATTGCAGCTCAAGTTTCCACTGACTCTAAAAGGGGAAGATTTAAGTTTGTTTCCTTACAGTTTCCAATTATAGCATACGCTCAGCTCGCCTAGTAATGGAAATTCTGAGACAAACCCGGAAAGAAAGTAAACAGTCAAAGAAAGAAGGTGTGAGTGCTGAAAGCACACGCTTCCATATGTGCTCTTCTGTGTCTTCTCCATCCAGAACATTCCTGATGACTTTAAATAAAAGGCAATTGGATGAATACCTCACACATTCCTAACTTCTCATTTATATATGAACACCTCAAAGGAAGTGACTATCCTTAGCAATTTTCTAATGCTTTCCAAGTCCTGTTTTATTCCAAACCCCGAATAATCAACTATGCTGACAAGACTCCACAGTGACTTAAGTGGTAACCTTCCGCATCCCATGGGCTTTGTCCCTAAAGTTAATTTTTAAAATCCTGGGCTTGAGCAAAAACTTACTGGATGTGACACTGTGGTTTTACCACTTGAAGCACAATGTAATCACCAATTTAACTCAAAAGTATCAGCACCTAGACATTACTCTCAGAGACTGGGTTAAGTGTCTTAGGCTTATCAGTTCATAGGCACTCCCAAGTTGATTCTTCTGAGCATCTGTGACTGATAACCATGAACCATAGAGTAGCAGCTAATCATATACAACTAAACGAGGAAAAGCAAATCAAAGAATTCCTCAGGATCAAATGGTGGCCATTAAGCATCAAAACTTATCCTAGCTACCTATACATTTTAGTCTTTATGTTCATGTTTGAGCCTTTTGTCCAGCCTCGTAGAAAACTAATCACAGAAACTTTCAGTCTGCAAGTCTCTCTTTTCTCCCCTTTCTCTTTCAGATGATCCCAAATATAGAGGATACAAGCTGAACAAATCCATTAAGAAAATTAGCCATACTTTACAATGAGTCCAGCTGATGTTCTTAATGTGTGACAAGTGATGACGATGCATTTGTTGAGGTGTGCCTCCACTTGCACGCATGCCCAGTCCAGCAGTACCATTCTAAGCTAGAAAGAAATGGGAGGAGGACTAGGAACAGAAGCCAGCTCTGCCCCACTGCCCATGATAGTCTCGCCTGCTCAGAACTGCAGTTTCCTGATTTGTAAAGTGGGTACAGCTGTGCTGAGAATCAAACGGTACCACATTTTACACCAAGTTTGGGTACACATTCTCTATAAATGCCAGTGGCAGTGGCATCTAGTGAATCTTTTCCAGCGGCTATAAAAAGTCTAATTTCCTACTGGAATAGTTTCAGTGAAGCCAAGCTCAGACTTAAAACAGAAAGAAACTTTGAGTACATTGGCCAGAGACAGCTAGCTACAATGTATAAACCGCACTAGCCAAAGATGGGTAGCGTCTAGGAAGCACAATTTCTAGAGAAGGGATTGAGCGTGAGGCAAGCAGCATTCTCGAGTAGGGGTTACTCCAAAAGGGTATCTCCTTCAGCACACTGTGTGACAAGTACAGGAACAGTAGCAGAACAATGACCACTTCACTTTCTATTTAAGTGGCGAATCAGGAAAAAATTAACTCAGAATAAAATCAGTCGGGTTATCAAGAAATAACTGCTACCAAACTTAAGGAAACATTCTCTGCTACTAGAGCATATCCAAGAAAAACTTCAGATAGAAGCCTGGGGGTATGGTGGGCCAGCCCTGTAATTCCTACACTCACACAGAAGCTTGCACATGCTCACATCTACCAAAACATAACATTGGAGTATGCCACAAATTTCAAAGGGCCTTACTGTTTTCTGACTAGCACCACATGAGACAGTATCAAACTTCATGGTATGGGAAAATGTAGAAGAGTTGGTCATTTATTCCCAACAGTGAGACTATTGTCACTGACCTCCGAGCAGGAGTAACAAACAAGACATCACAGGTGTAAAGCAAATGTTGTGACAGAATCCCAGATCAAGCCTAAGAATGGAAATAAAATCATTGCTGCCAGAAATAGAGAACCACTGGATTAGAATCCAAAGTGTTCAATTAGGGAGGCTATATCAATATCCACCTACATAATTTTATGTCTACTACAATTTTATGTCATTCATTATGGTACAAGGTACAACCTTAGGGAGAAGATGAACCAATGATCAGGACCAGGGTTTTCAATAAGAGACATTAAAGCCTGGCGTGGTGGCACACCCACCTTTAATCCCAGCACTCAGAAGGCAGGGGCAGGAAAATTTCTATGACTTTGAAGCCAGACTGGTCTACAGAGTGAGTTCCAGGACAGCCAGGGCTGTTACACAGAGAAACCCTGTCTTGGAAAAACAAGAGATACGAAGGATACCTAACCTAAAATGGGCCATGACCAAACTCAGTTCTGCCAGGAAAAGAAATACCAAGGGAAATCAGCCCTAAAAGCATATAATATAAAAAGGATACTTCAATGCTAGTTTCAATGTCAAAGATGGAAAACTTGAGAATACCAGGTGAGCCACCCATAGTCTCACTGCATATTTTGCTACTGTGCTAGTCAACACGTTCTTCACTGACTATCAACACAAAAACAAGGAATTCATGCAAATGATTGAAAACCCAGATTCCAGTTACTACATACTTTAGGCAGAACAAAAATGCAGGTAATACACCAATCAGGCAAAAACCTTGTAGTTCCTATGTTAGGCATTACAATTGAAATAAAAAAAAGAAAACTCATTTTGGCAACCCTGTAGAGAAACAAGTATACTTAAATTTTACTGACAGTTTTGTAAATTAAACCTATAAAGTCTTTCAAAGCCATTCATATGGAAATCCTATTCAGAAACAAGACACTCCATAAGTAAACTACCAGATTATCTGGAAAAGTCTGGGCCACCCAAAAAGTCACATTCCAGATAAGGAAGGCTGAGTGTTGGCAGGATACAGGACAAACAGCTTTATCACTTAAATGCAGCTGAAGAGCAATACTGCTTACTCTTTAAAGAACGAACTGAATTGCCTTAGACCAGGGGCTGTCAAACTTGTTTTAAAGGACCAGACAATAAGCACATTTTGCTTTGTAAACCATAATACAGTCTCTGGCAACAACTCAACTCTGCTGTTGTGGAGGAAATCAAAGGTACAGAATGTAACAAATGAGCATATCTATGCTCCAGTAAAGCTTTATTTAGAAAAACAGGAGGTGTCAAACACTCAGAGTAAACATAAAGGACCATTTCTAATGTAAACAACTGGCTTTTGGTGATGATGATTGTTTATTAGTTCTAACATTGGCTATTGGCAGCTCCTCGAGGTCCCACACTGGTGCAGAATTTTGAAAGCAGCAGAGGCTGTGTGTTTGCGAGGTACAAGGAAACTCTCGACTTTCTGTATTTGCAGAATTTTGCTGTGAATCTAAAGATACTCTTAAACATCTACTAATAAAAAACAATGAGAAAAAACAGGTTCTGATCAGAGACATTCTTAGACAAATATATTCCAAAAAAGATTTACCCAACTCTTGAGACAGAATTATCACCAAAGCAAAATAATTTAATGCAATTCAATATAAAGAAAAATGGAAAGTGGTTATATTTTGTAATTGCATCCAGCAACAAAGGTAAGGTTTCCTAAATCTTGCCAACAGTCTGATCAATTTCCCAAAAGCTTAATAGGAAGAAACCACCCAGACATCAACAAGGTCAGTAAGTGAAGCTATGTCGTCTTCAAAGAACCCTAACTCACTGCTAGTGGGAGTTCAAAGGAGGGCAACCACTATGATAATCAGTACGAAAGTGCCTCAAAAAAATGAATAAACACACAACCTAGCTAGTCCACTCCTAGGTAGAGTCAAAGAACCTCAAGTCCACAGAGACCCCTGCACATACACATTTACTGCTGCATTGTTAACAACGGCAAAAAAAGAATGAAAATAGCTATCAATAAATGAATGGATAAATGTACACATACTCAAATGAAAGGAAAAATGAGATCATGGTATTTGTAGGAAACTGGACAGAACTGGAAATTACATTAAACAAAAAGTAATGTTTTCTCTGTATGCAGATGCTAGGAGTGTGTGTATGTCATGAAAACAGAAAGAAAGACATCTTAATGGAGGGGAAAGAAACTATGGGTGACAGAATACATGTGACATGAAAGCAGATGGGGAGAGGAGGTAGGCTAGCAGTAGCAGGGCAGTGGGAAGAGGAAGATCAACACAGCAGGATACATATGAAAACGTGAAATGAAATTTGCTACCTTTTATGATAATAAAAAGCTAGTCAAGTACATGAAAGATACTCAAGTGCTGTAAAAGGAACAAAGTCAGAACTTCAAATTTAGATGCTTTAAGATGTCCCAGAGTCTAATAAATGAGGTTCCATGGAAACCCAGCCCTATGAGATTCTAAAGGCCTAAAGACTAACTTTTTTAATTGTTGTTGTTGGATTTTTTTTTTTAAGACAGGGTTTCTCTGTGTAGCTTTGGTGGCTGTCCTGGAAATTGCTCTGTAGACCAGGCTGGCCTCAAACTCACGGAGATCCACCTGTCTCTGCATCCCGAGTGCTGGGATTAAAGGCGTGTGCCACCACCACCTGGCTAAGGCTAGTTTTTTAAACAATGACCAAGGTGCAACAAGCTAAGTACAAT
This sequence comes from Ondatra zibethicus, assembly GCA_004026605.1. Lineage (NCBI taxonomy): Eukaryota > Metazoa > Chordata > Mammalia > Rodentia > Cricetidae > Ondatra > Ondatra zibethicus. The sequence goes on from PVIU01015944.1 coordinate 6,788, forward strand.
ATCCGAACCCTAAATTGCTCCCTTCCCTTTTCATTCTAAATAGTTGGTTTCTGTCTCTAAACAGGTTGGTCTAATTCTTGGCAGCCCCTCATAGCATCAGACCTTTTCCACTTACAGGAAAGATCTGTTGGGCACATGTAAAGAAGCAAAATAAACACATTCGGAAAGAAGGATGAGATGGTTTCCCCCTTTCCTAACACAATCTTTGAATACACCCTTTCAATTTTCCAGGAATGAAATTACTGTTCTGTCCACTGGTAACCAAGCTTTGAAGAGCAAGATGACTTAAAAACCTGAGACTTTACAGAGAGCAGGCATTTGGCAGAGAAGTCAACATCTCTGTGGGTAACAGAGTCTTAAAATACTTTCAAAAGCAAAGCCGAAGGCAGCTGGGCTCTTAAACCTCAAGAATAGCAAGAACAAGGGAACTGGCTCTGCCTTCTAGCAGCTAAAGCCTATAGGATTCACAGAGCTGGTGTTTAGGGTAGATAGCAAAGCATGTAGGTCTGTAAAAAGCTAGAGGAGGTTTGTACAATAGTCTGCTTTCTGGTGGTTTTATTTGGGAGACGCAGTATTGTTATGTGGACAGGCTACAGGCAAGTGATGTAATGACCCCCACGTCATTTACGGAGTTCCAACGCTCGCTGTGCAGAGAAACCTGACCTGAGGAAGCCGAGAAGCTACAAAGGAGCAAGCATCCACACACTGGAAACGGAGGAGTTAAGACAAAATCCAGAGAAAAGAACAGGAATATCTTCATTACAAGTGAGGCTGTGTAAACGTAACTGAAAAATAAACAAATGGGAAGGAAGTGTGCAGGGAGGGGACAAAAGTTGCTAATGAGAGGACCAGAAACAGAGTGAGGCTAACGATGAAAACCAATGAAGGTGTAAACTGTTTCCTTCCAACTCACTCAACATTCAGAAGAATGTTTCTTTAATTACCCCATAATAGTTCAAGTTGGCCTTTTCTTAATCAGAAGACAAAAAAAATTATAAGGCAAAATCATTAAGAGAATTATTGGCTCAAAGAAACGATACTTAAGGGACAGAACTGAAGGGTTGTGCAAATGGTATAAGAACCACCATAATATTAAGGGCCATTCAAACAATACCTTAGTCCAAAATACAGACTTTACAAAAAAAGAAAACAGAACAAAATATGTAAGAGCTATATTAAGCCAGGTATGGTGGTGCATGCCTTTGATCCCAGCATTTGGGAGGCAGAGGCAGGGGAATCTTTGTGCATTCAAGCCCAGCCTGGTCTATTAAGTGAGTTCCAGGACAGCCAGACCTGTGACACAGAGAAAACCTGTCTCAAGACTCCCCTTCCCCTAAGAAAGCTATATTAAAAAGTAAAACCAATAGAAGTTAATTTTGTATATAAAATGTGGTATTACAGTGTTACCACTAAGAAATTAACATACTATTTGAAAGCACACTGTCCAACAGAATATGAACTACACATACAATTTGAAATTTCTTAGCAGCTATATTAACATAAAATAGACTATATTTTTAATAGTTTGTTTATCCTGACATATGTAAAATATTTTAATACATAATCAATATGGAAGATGTAGAATATAGATTTAATCCTCAGCACATCAATAAAGTTAAGAGATATCTTACTGGTTTTATATTAATTACCTGTGATCTGTCATGTATCATACATGTACAGTACATCACAATTTAGAAGCTATATTTCTTTCACAAAGAACTGGCCTATAATTAGATTCCATAGAGTTTATACTTGTTATGGTAAATTCTTCTTTCCAAATTATTCTAAACATGAAATTAACTGAGGGCTGAAGAGATAAGTCAGTCAGTAAAAACCTTGCCTCACAAATGTGAGAACCTGAGTTCCATCCCCAGGAAGACACCTAAAAATGTCAGGCAGCCAGGCGCTTGGTGGCGCACGCCTTTAATCCCAGCACCTGGGAGGTAGAAGCAGGCCCTGTGAGTTTGAGAGCAGCCTGGTCTACAAAGCAAGCTCAAGGACACCCAGGGCTACAGAGAGAAGCCCTGTCTTGAAAACAACAACAAACTCAAGCATGGTGGCTTCCACTTACAACTTTCATGCTGCAGGCAGGGTCAGAGTCAGTAAGATCACTGGCTCTCTGGCGAACCTGCTGAGCCCCAGGCAAGTGAGACCCTGTCTCAAAGAACAAAGTAGGTAATTCCCAAGGAAGGAGAGCCAAGATTGTCCTTTGGCCTCCATACCATATACACTAGTGCATCTGAACACCACACAGAACAGAATTTTAAAGTGAATTCAATCAAGTTTGTTTTAAATTTCAACTAAATTAAGTTTCTCAGCCACTCTAGCCATATTTCAACGGCTCAAGAAGGCCATGTAACAGCAGGCAGTGATCATAACTGGACAAAGGGAGATTTAGTCTAAAGAAATGAAGTGGGGGCTGGATGACTTAGCAGTTAAGAACACTTGTTACTCTTGCAAAGGACCTGGGTTCTATTTCCAGCACCCACATAGAGGCTCACAACCATCCTTAACTCCAGTTTCAGAGGATCTGACACCCTCATCTGACCTCTGAGCAAAATACTTACATAAAATAATCTTTAAAAATTATGGAAATGAAATAATTATAACAAATGAAATCAAAATTCAAACTTAAGTTTTAATTAAAATAAGGTAAAATAAAGAAATAAATTATGTGACAGGGAGAAAAATTAAGGCATTAAAAACAAAAGGGAAAATTTGCAGATGCTGACCATTATGTATGACCGATACACTGATTTCTACCAATATGTATATTCAGGCTAAAACTGCTATAGAAATAAAAACAATTGTTACAAAGTAAAACCAACTTTACATTTAGAAAAATATTTAAAGCAAAGTAATTCAGAAAAACTGAAAATAATAATGATAACAAGACAGGGAACTGGATCTCAACATCAAATAAGGCTGAAACCAGACCAAAAAGCATGAAACTAGTAATGCTAAAAGCTACAACTCACCACAAGGACATGACAGTTAACAAACATCAAGGATAATATTAACAACCATATGACAGAAACTAAGAGATATATGAAAAATAGAATCATACTAGAAGACTAACTTTTCTCCAGGCAGTGGTCGCTCACGCCTTTAATCCTAGCACTCAGGAGACAGAGGCAGGCAGATCACTGTGAGTTCGAGGCCAGCCTGGTCTACAAGAGCTAGTTCCAGGACAGGCTCCAAAAAACTACAGAGAAACCCTGTCTCAAAAAAAAAACAAAACAAAAACAAAAAATAAGACTAACTTTTCTCACTTGGTCAACAATAAATCAAGTGAATTTTTAACAAAGTATAAAAAGCCTAAATAACAATATGGTATATATAATTATGTAACCTGAGAAGAGAGAATAGCGTTCTTTCTGCTTTTCAAGGAATACTCACACAAAATGACACATACAACAACAAATATCAACAAGTCAAAGAACCTAGAGAACATTCGGCAATCATTCAATATAACTGAAGATAATATACATAATAAACCTACAATGGAAGTTTCAACACTTTCAAGCTAACCTTAACTCATAAAAGAATAAACATCTTCCAAGATACAGAAAAGACTGGGGTAAAAGTCAAATACACATATCATCAGCTAAAGCACTGATCAACCAGTCTTAAGCCTTAGGAACTGAAATAAAGATAGCTCAGAGTTAAGAGCACTGACTGACTGCTCTTCCCAAGAACCTGGGGCCAATTCCCAGTACCTACATGGTGGCTCACAACAGTCTGTAACTGTCTGTCCAGGTGATCTGGCTTCCTCTTCTGGTCTCTACATGCACCAGGCAAGCAAGGGGTGAACAAGCATGTATGCAGGCCAAGCGCCTATATACATATATATAAAATTAAGATAAAATTTAAAACAATTAAAAAGACCTGAAATAAAAGGCAATGACAAAAAAGAAAATGGTATTCTGCTTGTTTTTAAAAAGACAAAAAAAAGAAAAAAATTGATCTAATAATGTCAGAGAGACTTAAGTTGAAGGTAAACAAGAACTGAAAGATCAAAGCCATAAAACTAAGAAATAAACTTGACCAAATACACAATCTGCTAACTGAATCAAGAAGAGGGTGGAAGTCAGGTCTGGTGCCTCATGCCTGTAACTCCAGCACTCAAAAGTTGAAACAGAGGAATCACTAAACAGTTCACGGCCAATTTGATCTACATGGTGAGTTCTAGCAAAATGAAATTCTACCTAAAATAAAGGTTGGGAGAAGGATGGAGAATAAAGATGAAAACCAATAAAGAAAGGGAAACCATTAAGAAACTACTATCAAAGCTGCATATAGTGGTGCACACCTGTAATCCCAGCACTCAAAAGACCATCGAGAGGGACTCTGAGTTCATGATTAGCCTGGACTAAAAAGTAGACTGCTTCAAAAATAAATAAATATAGCTAGGCATGGTGGCACATATCTTTAATCATAGCACTCAGGAGGCAAAGGTAGGCAAATCTGAATTTGAGGACTGGTCTACAAAGGGATTTTCAGACCCTGCCTCAATAAATAAATATGGCCCTACCAAGTTCCAACCCAATGGTCACACAGACAGCTCTGGTTCAATTAAATTGATCATAAAACCAAGCCAAAAGCCATGAACCTAGAAAAGGGACTGTGGGATGGGGGTTGATAGGGATGGAAGAAAGTAATAAGAATATTATGTACACTTATAAATTTGTCAAAATACAAACTTAAAATTTTTAAAAGCACAAAATTAAAAATGGGCTTCTAAATGGAAAGGGAATGAAGGGAGTTGTGTTTACCCATCCAAACTGGCCAAAAAATATTGATGAAAATTATTTTCTAGAAAAATCTATCCAAACTGATTCCAAATGACACAGAAAACCTACACAAACCAATGCCACAGATTCCCCTAGAAGGTTTCATATACCAAATCTTTAAAGAACAGTTAACTCAAAAGAAAAAATTAGAGTACTGCGTAAAAAGTAAAAATTGTCTTTCTGAAATAAGCCTAACTTTGATAAGAAACACTAACAGTCTGCATATGTAAACATATACAAATAGCATAGGGCTTTCAGTATACTATCCCTTCTATATGTTACAATCGTCCACAATGAAAAGTCAAGATTAGTTGAAGAAAAAAACATTTCTGTGTAAACATGACTTTTCACCTATCAAAAGTACAGGAAAACAGGTACTCTGTCCTGGAAACTTCCAGTAGATAAACAGACAACTCCTATGGAAAGGAGTTTGTTCACAATTATCAAAACTACAAATGCGCATCCTTCCTGGTGCAGCAAGGTCACCTTTAGGAATTTGTATTCATCTATACCTAGCCATGCGTGAAATTACAATGTACACAATAATTCACTGTAGTACTTGTTGTCATAGCAAAGACTAGAAACATCCCACAAGCCATCAATTATGACTGTCTAACTACACTACACCCGTATGAACTCTCAAAAGTCATAGAAATGAAAAGGAAGCTTACGGGTACATATAAAGAAAGTTCTTTTGTGTTAAGTTTACAAAGCAAGATGCAAATAAATGTTTAAGTGAAACTTATGCAAAAATTGCAAGACTAGACAACAGAAGTAGAAAAAAAGACCTTTTCTGCCCAGTTCCTTTGGCATCTTTTGAATTTAGAACTATGGAACTGTCACCTTGAGCCAAAAAAGAACATATAATTACATTTGACTTTTTTCTTAATCTTGCCCTTGGAAATGATACTCCATTTAGAATACTTGTTATTCTTGCAGACTGAATTTCTAGTAAAGATATAATTCAAGAAATTCTTATTTTAAAGGCTTAAATAGATGTAAGAGGAACAGCAGCAGCCAGAAGTGCATCTAGTTAATGGTTTTTAACCCTGATGATACTTTAGAATGACCCTGGGGGCTTCTAAAAATACCAGTGCCCTATATTCCACCCCTACACTACTAACACCAGAAATTCAGAACATGAGGCCCTGCCCCAAACCACTGATCTCAACGCTTTTAAAATAGCAAACATTTGTTTCTAGATACTTGCCCCATAAATTATCCACCACCACACTATCTATTCCCTACTGCAACTTTCCTACTCAAATAACGTCCTTGCCAAGATGCCTATTAACACCAGAGATACTAGCTGCCATAAAAGTAAATTAACAGAAATTTCAAGTACACTATTGAATGATCACAAACTTTGAATGTGGGAGTGACCAAGATTCCCTTTGTTCTTTTTACTGAGAATCAGTTTGTCTCAGTTTATTTAACAAAAGTTTTCTATGTTCATAATAAGTTTAAAAAAATGCCTACTTTTAGCAATAGCAAGGTTTTCATTATAAGTTGTGAGATCAGGACCCGCCTCAAACCTCTAAAACTCTGCAAGCAGGGTGGGGCAAGAAAGCACAGTGAGTAAAGGCATTTGGTGCCAAGTCTGGCCACCAGAGTTTGCTCTCTGGGACCCACATGATAGAAGGAAAGAACTCCCACAAGGTGTCCTCTGACCTCTACAGAGGCACCATGACACGTGTGCCCAAACCACCACAAAAACATACATAAAGAAAATGTTTAAAATAAATTTTACAAGTGGCCAGAGAGAGAGAGAGAGATAATAGGGTCCAACTACTGAAAAGCTTTTGAAAATGAAACTTAAGATGAAAAGGCCAGTTTCTCACTAGTCTTAGATTTTTACCATCTGTCTTTGGCAGCTTGATTTCTAAAACAGTTTGGCATCAGCTTAAACATTTAACCTATACACCCCTCTTTCCATCCTGTATGTCCCCAGCCCCAGTACAGACAACATCACATTTTGCATATCTGGTCTTCCCAGAAAGTTCTATTAATTTTGCACTTTTTATACCCAACTGACACCATCCCATGACATTTTTAAATCAAATGAATTAAACAGCTCTACGCTTGGAGAGCCTAAGTCATCTTGATTTTCCTTCGGCAATGCTGAATTCCATTTTTGTTTTATTTTCAGGTGTTTCACAACCGCATTCGGCCTGCTGGAGTTGGAATGACATCCTCTGGGGAAACACGATTGATCAGTTAATGGAAGATGGTAGAATCTATTCCCATCTAAATTAGGCCACAGGCTTTATTGGGGTCCTCTCTCCCTTCCCACCCCAATCCATGTAAACCAAGTATTAACTCAGCTGCCAACAGAGTGCAAGGGACACCAAGTAAAGGTGCTTGCTCACACTCAGGCTGGAGCAATCCTAGAACCCCTGCTCTGTAGCCAGGAGCCCACAAGTCAACTCTTGCCCAACATCTAAGGCATTTGCAGCCCACGACTGTGACTGTTCTAAGGTATTATAATGAAGACGTTCAGGTCAGGCCACTACAGGCTACCTTACAGTAGAAAAGGAACAAAATGCCACTGCAGAATTTACTCAACCTCAAGGTGTTTCTAAACACGTCTTACCCAACCATTAAAAACTCTAAAAATAAAAACGTTTAAGAGATCTTTCTCAAGTTTTAAGGACAGAGCGGTCTGAATCAAGTAGATCTGAAGCAAGGGTTGGGAGTTCAGACTGGGATGAGAGTCCCTGGACGTAGCTGAGCGTGGGGGTGTCAGGCCCTGCCCCTCCACCTCCTGAAACCCGAAACCTCAGCCCCAGGAGAGCCCCAGGCTTATATCCCCATCACCCCGCCCAGGCGTTTCCCACGGACTTTGCCTTGAGGCTGAAGAGCCCCAGCAGCAAGAGGGGCCGGGGATGGCGGTTCCCGCACTCCCTCGGGGCCTTGGGGGGTGGCCCCACGGCGTCGCACTCACCGAAGTCCAGGAACTGTTTGATAGAGAGAGGTGACGGAGAGAAGCGGGAGTAGTGCTCGATCTGCTTGGGCACCGGCTGCTTGAGCAGCCGGTAGAAGAGCCGCATCCTCACTCGGGCAATGGGCACATCCGCCTAGACGTCCCGGACCGCCGCAGGGGCCGCCGACGCCGAGCCGCAACGCGGAGGCGGCGCCGGCCGGGCTTTACCTCCACCTGGGACTCGGCCCTGGCACCACCAGCACAGTCGCTGCAGCAGCACCTAAACAAGCATCGGCGGCAGTGACGGTGGCGGTGGCCCGCTGCCCGCGAGTTCGTAAGCCCCGCCCAGAAGAGGCGGGGTCTGCCGCTGCACGTACGCGGCGCGCGTGGGATGTGAGGGGCGCGAGGGGCACGCGGCGGCACGCGCGCGCCGCTGATTGGCTGCCGCCGCCGCCAAAGCTTTCTTAAAGTCCCGGTAACACGCACAAACCTCTCGCCCTCGCTCGTGGCTCTCACCTGGTTGCCCGGGAGCCTGGCTGTGGCCAGTCCCTCTCCAGATCAGGTCTTCCAAGACCAAAAGGTGCTTGGAGACCTGGAGGACGTCGGGAGCCCACGTCCTGAAACACGATCTTTAGCGCTGCCCTAGACCTTTCCAAACCCGGGCCCCTCTTCCGGAAGGCCCTCCTCAGATCAGCTGACTGCTCCGCTTTAAATTGTTCCTCGCAGTCCTACGCTTTTTCAAATTCTTTGCCCCTTAACTATGTGGTTTGTTTCATCCCCTCCAACAATACTGGTACCTTAGCACAGAATTACATAAAAGCTACTGGCTTTCCCACCTCTCCCCCCAAACCCCGGCCACTGGACAGAATTCATTGTAACATCAGTTAACCCGACCTCAGGAGCTCGGCTCCCTGTCTGCCCGCCTTCACTGTGGTGAATACCTTTGTACCGGTTGTTACAAAAAAGAATTGTTACATTACCAACTGCATTTCCAGGCCCTAGACGTCTAGTTGCCACCTGAGCCAATCACTGCCCAAGATCCTTAGATGACTATTTCATGCCCCTCTCACTACTACCACCATTAGAGGAGTCCATTACAAATAAAGGTCATTAACACTTGCTATCCATGCTTCCTAGATCCCGGCGTCCCAAAACAGTTGGATGGGATTCATCATAGATATTTCATTGCCCTCCTCACGCCCTCACATACACATCCACTGGAAAGGCTCAAATTTGAGCCACTGACCATTATTTCACAACACCTCACCACCATAGAACCCTGACTCAGTTTCACCACTATTTGAGAGCAGGTATCCATCTATGTTTACACTGTGCTGAATTTTCTTTCATGATAGTGAACTTGAATTCATGGCTCAGTATATAAAATCGGTATTTCCAAATGTGGCTATATGAAATACTGCTTGCTTTAGCCATTACTGCCATACACTGACTTAATTTCTGATAATGTGTAAACATCAACTACAAAGAAAGGTTTAACCCGATTATTAGGGTAAAGCTTTTATGCCTTCGTTTGGGTCCTTATGAACCCACTTCTTTGCTTTATAAAATTGTTGTTGCAACTCTACCTGAATTTAAAGAAAAATAGCACATGTATGCAGAAACATCCTGTGGTCTTCCCATATTTCCGGATTTCCAAGTACAACTATGATTGATAACTGAACTACGCTGTTCAAAGAAAAGCCTAAGGGGACTTAGTGCCAACCTTTCTAAAGGGCAGTTTACCAACAGAGCAGAGCGCTGACTGCGGTTGGAGCGCATGGGCAGACAAGAAGAAGGCATGGCCCCTGGTTGTTCACTCACTTTCATGGATGCTGCCTGCAGATGGAGTTTTATTGGTAGCAGTTATGGATGAAGATCACCATAACTGGGTGTTGGTGGGGAGAGAGGTTTTCCACCTATGTGGCATCTTTCTGAACTCACCCATCAGCTTTTTCATAATTTCCTCTTCTGTCGCACTAACGGCTACTTCAAGACGATTTATTCTGATGTTTTAATTACTCGAAATCAAGGTGCCTAATTTAATACTTCTCTAAAGAGTGTCGTGGTCCTAAAAGTTGAGAAAATGTGAAAGAGGCCTGGATAATGGAAACTTGGGCTGGTCCATGGTTCACACGGCTCAACCCTAAACTTGATCCTATCATTAGCATGCTGTGTGACCTAAGACTAGGCTCCTATCCTTTCTGTGTCTCAGTTATTTTAATGCCAGGTGGAGATGGAAAACTTCCCTCCCTTACGTTTGTAACGATTAAATAAAATAAATCTTATCTCATGCAACTATAAGATGCTTTTGGTCCTCTTCTGTACATGATAACAGTTCATCTAGAAACTCAAACCAGTTTGATTCTGGTGGTAATTATCATTAGATTTCTTAAGTTCGAACCATCACAAGGATTTTCCAGCTTGTGCACCATAAGGTCTTGCACAGGCCTCTCTGTGAAATTCCAAGCCCGTTCACAGCAGCAGCACCTGGAAGCTTGTTAGAAATGCAAATTCTTGGACTCCATCACAGTCCCACTGAAATGAGCACACTGGCGGTGAGGCCCAAGGACTTAACCACAAATTCTTCTATACTCCTATCTTCAAGTGATACAGCTTAATCCTCCCTCCTCCCCGAATGTGGGTGGCTAGGTTTGGCAGTAGCTTCTAACAGATTATGGTCAGACATGATGAGATTACACTCAGCAATTAGGTTAGAAAACTACTGGGTCCCACAAAATACCTGACGATCATGCCTCAAAACTATCAACGTTATTAAAAGCAAGGAAAATTGGAGAAGGTGGCATGGCAGAGAGGAACCCAAGGAGATTATGACAACTAAATGTAATGTACTCTCCTGGATGGAATTCTGGGGTTAAAAAAAAAAAGAAATATTAGATTTAAAAACTAAGGTCCTGGACTCTGGACCAAATATGTTTAATAATTATATATATTGGTTCATGAATTGTAATAAATGTACCAGCATGCCTAGCATTCTTTTCCCTCCCCTCTTTTCTTTCTCCCCTCCCCTTCCCTTCTCTCCTTCTCCTTCTCCTTCTCTCATTTTTCCTCCTCTCACTCCCCTTCTTCCTCCTCTTCCTCACAGTTTGGAAGCAGATGCTCCCACTGAATAACCTGGAGACAGCATAGCTCTGGCCCAAGGCCTTGATTCACACCCTAATAATCTCTGACTCTGTGTCAATGCCCTTAGCCAAGGGAGATACCTGGGACACTTAAAACCCAGATTTCCAGAGTTTGTTGCCATAAATGCTTGTTGTTTCCAGCTGCTAAGCTGGTGACGATTTGTGATGCAAAAAGAATGAACTCATATGCAAGCCCCATGATTCTGATGTATGAGCCACTCTCCACCCTAAATCTACCTCTCTCCTATCAAATGCCTCAGATTGCAGTTAATCACTTAAACACGAAGGGAAGCCTTCCCTATCTGAGAAGTCCATCCCTCCCCCCACTACATGGTTTCCTAATAAATAATACTTCCCATTCTAACCTTCCCAACAATGTGCTATACCATTATTAATGCTCACTTTCATGCTAGTGTTCTGCATGAGTACCTGTCATTATTTAAAGTCACAACAGATATTCATCAAATGCTGCAAAAGGCCCCTTGTTTGTCCCCAGGTGCTCAGCCCTGAAATAATCACACAGAAACCATATTATTTGCAAAACTGTTTGGCCAATAGCTTAAGCGTATTTCTGGCTAACTCATATCTTAAATTAACCCATCTCTATTAATCTGTGTATCACCACAAGGCTGTGGCTTACGGGGTAAAGTTCCAGCGTCTATCTCCAGCGGGGCTACACAGCTTCTCTGACTCTGCCTTTCTTCTCCCAGCATTCAGGTTAGTTCTCCCTGCCTACTTCTATTCTGCTCTGTGCAGGCCCAAGACAGCTTCTTTATTAACCAATGGTATTCACAGCATACCGAGGGGAGTCCCACATCAATCAAATAAAAATGCACAAAACTGGACCTGGAGACATTGCACCTTTTGATCTTCCCAAGGACCCAGGTTCTGTTCCCAGTACCCTCATCATATGGCCCACCTGTAACTCCAGCTCTAGAGGATCAGGTGCCCTCTTCTGACCTCTGTTAGTAGCTGTGGACACATTTTAATAAACTCTATAAATAAAACTCATTGTCTCTTTCATTGGTAACTACTCTCACTCTTGTTCACATCTCCATGAATTGTATTTATACTTTGGAGAAAAAAATAGACCATGTTAGTTGCAATAATGAGAAATATGGGCCAACTTAAAGACTAATGAGCTTAATTCTGATTCCTAGCTATAGTTCTTGGTTCAAGACAAGATGCTGTTATGGGGTGCCCATAAGAGATGAACACACAGATACAGACTTACCAATTGTGCTTTTATTTTATCTTGTTTTGTTTTGGGTTTTTGTTTTGTTTGTTTATTTTTTTAAGACCAGGTTTCTCTGTATATCCCTGGCTGTCCTGGAACTCACTGTGTAGACCAAGTTGTCCTTGAACTCAGAAAACCACCTACCTTTGCCTCTTGACTGCTGGGACAGGACGAAAGGCTTGCCACCACACCCAGCTAGAGTAAGGGCTAGATAAAGGCAAAAAACTCGTCCTAGTATCTTGCTTGGCAATTGCAGGGGAGGTTTTGTGCAAGCAAGCAGATTAACAGAAGCTAAGATAAGCAGTTAGGTGGAGGGAGTGGGGTTTCTGCACAAACAAGTGATTTAACAGAAGCTAAAATAAGTTAACTGCAGCATCTTGACCTCAGGTTGGGTAATTTTTCACAGGGCTTCCCAATCAAGGAGATTAAATTCTAGACAAACCTAACGTGCCTTTAGCAAGAACAGAAGATGGAGGAACAGTGTACTCACTTGACCTGTCACAACACCTGATAAAAGTTAAGCCAGTGGGAAAGGAGGAAACATTTTGTAGGACCTTGAAGCTTCTGAAACAGTCCTCTTAACCTCTGTTTTCCTTCTCTCCACCTTCTCCTTATCTCTGAGTGCAGACAAAGAAGTTTGCAACATCTTGAGAGTAGGAGGAAGCTGGCATTGCAGAATGTAGAGCATAAATAGGAAGAAAATAGGTCCTCAATGGTGGTATTAAGCTATTATCAAAGCAATCCCTATGCCTTCTCTGAACTTCCAGCTATATGGGCCTACATATCCTTAGAATTTAGACAATCTTGAGTAGATTTATATTACTTCAAAACTGTATTGGCCTTCATGCCAAGAAGTCTCAAGATGTTGGAAGTCTTTCACTAATGGTTAATATTAGGTTGCAGGGTTTTTTTTTAACTCTTTGGGGTCTAACAACCCAGCTCCCAAATAAATACATGGAGAATTATTTTTACTTGTGAATGCCTGGCCTTAGTTTGGCTTATTTCTAGTTAGCTTTTCTAACTTAAATTATCCTATCTATTTGTAACTACATTTTACCTCTGGACTTTTTACCTTTCTTTCTTTTTTTTTTTTGAGACAAGGTTTCTCTGTAGCTTTGGAGCCTGTCCTAGAACTAGCTCTTGTAGACCAGGCTGGCCTTGAATTGACAGAGATCAGCCTGCCTCTGCCTCCTGAGTGCTGGAATTAAAGACCTGCGCCACCACTGCCCAGTTTTCCCTTTCTTTATTTTATATATCTTTCTTTCCTTCTTACTCCATGGCTGGCCCCTGGCACTCTCCTCTCCTTCTCCTTTTCTCACTCCTCCTCTTCTTCTCCTATTTATTCTCTCCGCCTGGCAGCCCCATGTATCCATCCCCTACCTAGCTATAGGCTGTTCAGCTCTTTATTAGACCAATCAGGTATTTTAGGCAGGCAAAGTCACATAGTTTCACAGAGTTAAGCAAATGCAACATAAAAGAATGTAACACATCTTTGCATCATTGAACAAATGTTCCACAGCATAAACAAATAGAACACATCTTCAACTAGTATTCCACAATATTTCCCCCTTCTTGTCTAAATAAAATGAAAGGTTTTAAATTTAGTATAGTAAAACTATATACAACAAAAAGTTATCAAGTAAGATTTACATTTACAATATTCAGTCCATTTCAAATTCAACTAAAATAATCTATTATCTATCTTATCTTAGTAATTCCAGCAATTTATACCTAATTTACTTTCTATCATAACTAAGGAGAATTATAATTCTAACTATTTAGTCTTTAACCCATCAAAGACCCCAGAAGGAATTAATACTAACTAACAACAAAGACATCTGGTTGCCTGTGACTGCCCCAAAATTCATTTGCAATATTGGGGTGTCCATCTTCGACCTACAATGAAGCAGAAAATTTAAAGTGCTGTCCAGCCTTGCATTGGCAAAGATCATCAGTTGCTTTCCTCTGTGTCCTGCAGGAACACTGAAGGACAATCCCACCTTGTTTTGTCAAAGCTTAGCAGTCACTTTCCTGTGGGTCCTGCATGTCCAGTTTATACAACATGCAGTCAAACAGTCAAGGCAAAAAGTTTCTTGCTCAAATGGCTAACCTTGCCACAACAAAAGCAATTTGCTATGGCGTTTCTTTGATGCCCATCATCCTTTTATGAAGTAAATTCAAGAGAAGATGTGTCTCATTGTCATGAAAAGCCCTAAATTAACAAAACATTTTAAATGACATACTCTATAGGTCTTTGAAGTGTTTGAAAATCATCTGTCTAAAATGTACCTTGAAAACATATCTAATGTGACTATAAGTCATATTATATGTGATTAAATTATAATATATGTATTATAATAACAATCTTAATTATAATAATCTATGATTATTATAAGCCAACTACTCACCTCATTTCTTAATCATGCCTTAATTAATACATTGCATTTTTAAATGAACTCCATAAACACAATACCTCAAACAAGACTAAAAACATATACAGTATAAAAAATTACTTTAAATTTGTATCAATATACCAAGATCCTTGCCAATGCAACAAAATATCTGAGACTAATAATTGTCTTTTTATCCTATTTTCCCCTAAATGACAACAAACATCCATAACCCACAAAATAACCAATAATCATCCACTCCATCTCTTGGGATTGTGGGTGTCTTCTTCTCTAGACTCTTCCTGTTGTTTATGGGTGAAGGCACCTTTAGGGGTCCCTGAGAAAACTGAGATAATGGCCAAGTCCTGGGAATACCTTTCTTGATATACATCACCTGTCAAGATTTAGGAGATCTCCCCAGACCAAACCAGATCCATATTAATTCTGAAATAACCCACAGCCTCTTGTTTCCTATGGAAACAAAAGCACAAACTCTTCCCCCAAAGCATTTTTTACTTCCATTTGACAAGTAGATTCTTTTACTTCCATTTTAAAGTTAAAACATTTTAAAAATATCTAGACTGCTTTATTTCAGCAGTCACTTTTTCAATCCCATGTTTCCCAGTAGCTGTCTTTTGCTTATCAGCATTCAAAAAATTAAAAAAAAAAACAACACAATGACATAGAGGATCCAGACTCCCTGTGTATTTCCCATCTCTATGTGACTTATTCTTTTTTTATATTACTTTATTTCTCTCTTTAAAGACTTTATTATTTTTAAACTATTTCTTTCTATGACTGTCTATACCCATTTTCTTTCTTAAGCCTTTGCACATTGTTAAACACACTATAGCTTATTTAGAGTTTTTTCTTTCTGGATCTATCTTTAGTGCATATCTCTAGTCTTTTTTGTCTGCATGAGCAAAGAACTGCTAAGTGTGGTGGCTAGGACCTCCACTGCAGCTTTAGTGGCTGGTTCCACCCACCTCTTTGAGAGCCAGTCAGAGATGCATTTAACCAGGAACTGCATTCAATCCCCCCTCCCCTATGATGGCACTGCAACAGGCATTTTTACTTAGCTCTTTTTTTCTACTTAACATACTGGTTGCTCAAGGGCTTACTGTGAGGCTGAGACCCTTAAAGAAGCTGTATCTGTTTTTGTTTTCCTCAGCTTTCTCAGACCCTTTGTGGAAATTAGGGTTTCACATTGGTTCACCAAAATGTAGGTTTTCTTTTTTCCTCTTTGAGAACCCACCACCCAGCTCCAAAATAAACACATGGAGAGTTAGTCTTACGTATGAATGCCCAGCCTTATCTTGGCTTATTTCTAGCCAATTTTTCTAACTTAAATTATCCTATCTCTCTTTAACTATGTTTTGTCTCTTGTTTTTTTGCTCTTCTTTATTGTATATATTTTTCTTTCCTTCTTACTCCATGGCTGGCCCCTGGTGACCCCCTCTTCTCCTTTTCTCGCTCCTCCCTCTCCTTCTCCTATTTGTTCTCTCTGCCTGGCCTCCCCACCTATCCCTCTCCTGTCATTCAGCTCTTTATTAGACCAATGAGGTGTTTTAGGCAGGCAAAGTAACAGAATTAAACAAATGCAATAAATGATTGCAAAGCATTTTAAACTAATATTCAACAACATTAGATATCTTGCTAGCTCTGCACATGAGAATTTAAGAGTTTGATTTAAAATAAAGTAGTATAATGCTTCTTGTGCCCAAGATATAGAAAGAACAAAATCATATCATGTAATATCCACGAAAAGAAAAACAATAAGGGAGGGGCCCGGAGAGATTGATCAGTGGTTAAACTGCTCACTGCTTGCTCTTGCAGTGGACCCTGGTTTAACTCCCAGCCTTCATATAAGGGCTCACAACAACCTGTAACTCCATTTTCAGGGGATCCTCCATCCTATTCTGGCCTCTGCAAGTACTGCACACAAGTGGTACTCTTACATACATAAAGGCAAAACACTCATACACATAAAATAAACATAAACAAATAATTTTAAAAGAGATTGGTTAAATAAATTATGACACATACATTCAATGGTCAGTTATCTTGCTGTTAAAGATTTGTTGTATGGGCTGGAGAGGTGGTGTCACAGTTAAGACTACATTCTGATCTTGTAGAGAACTAGAGTTTGGTTCCTAGCATCCATGTTAGGTGGCTCACAACCATCTGTAAGCCCAACTCCAGGGGATTCTACACCCTCTTCTGGCCTCTACAGACACCACACTAGTGTGTACAGACTTACATTCACATACACATATACACATAATTTTTTAAATATCTTAAAAATTCATTGTATGAAAATCCACACAGGAACACTAAAAACTCACCTGCTTTACGAAAGGAAAAGCAAGATTATGCATTAATTTTCATTTGAACTCATCTATGAAGAAAGCACATAAGCTTTGTATAGAATACGATATAGGAAAAATACAAAGCAAAATGCCAATGACTCAGGTCATTAACTCTTTGAGCCTGTTTTCTTATCGATAAATAGGTGCTTCTGTTACCTGCTACTTGGGAAACTTGGCATTTCTTACACTAGCAAGGCTAATGATATCTTTATCCACCTAATTTGTTTGATAAGGTGCTTCCTCCCCTCCTATCCTGATCAATATTGGAACTGAACTTGACACTGGGGCAAGATGTGGGGGAGGCACATCTTTGATCCCAGCACTTGGAAGGCACAGGCAGGCAGATCTCTGAATGTAATGATTATATAAATTATTATATTATTAATAAAAACTCAGGAGTCAAATATGGGGTTAAAACCTGATAGCTTAGAGAAACGGCAAAGAATCAAGCAGTGACCCCCCCCCCTCTCTCTCTCTCTCTCCTTCCTTGATCCAAATATCCACAAATCTTTCAAACCCCTCTGTACTACTTCCTGTGTCTCTCTATATGTCCTGGGTCCTCCAAAACCTCTGACTGATTCTGGTCAACTAGTAGTAGCTCTATCCTCTGGTTGAAAGTAAACTTTGACAGTCTCAGGAGTGTCAGAGTATGATCAAAATATCCCACAACATCTGAGTTTGAGACCAACCTAGTCTACAGAGTGAGTTCCAGGACAGCCAGGGATACACAGAGAAACCCTGTCTCAAAAAAAAAAAAAGAAAGAAAAAGAAGGAAAGAGAGAAATTGAACTTGACCTGGATGAATTTCCAAGTTTAAGATTTCCATCGGGATCAAGGTCTCTTTCAGTTGCCAAGGCTTTTCTCTCTGCCATGATTGATCTGGAGTCTTATGTAAGGATGGGAGATGATGCTGAACCAAGTAGAGAGTTGGCATGTTCTATAAAATTAAAATTTCTTTGCACAGATGAGCCTCATGGAAAAATCATAACTACCCTCATCATTCGTGCTAAGTTTACAAGCACATGACTGGTGGCAAGTGACAAAGCACTGAGGATTTTAGAGTGGTTGCTGTTGAAATCTGGATTCTCCCCACTCAAGAAAGATTCCTGAGCTAGGAGCAGGGATGGCCCCATAATCCCTGCACTTGAAAGGTGAAGGTAGGCGGATCAAGAGTTCATGGCCAACCTTAGATATATAACAAGTTCAAGTCTAGCCTGGGCTATAAAACCTATCTTTAAAAAACAAGAAAGAGGAAGAGGCATATTGTTGGGACCTGTGAACCCCCAGATCCTGAATTTCTTGTAAACAACTTGTTTTCTTCTGCTCTGCGACAGCTTGCAGCTGCTCTGAGCATGAGACCCTCAGGCGTTCCTGATGGCAGGAGAGTGGTTTCTGGTGGGTTTGGCTGGGGCATGGCTATCCCTATATAAGCTGTCCTAAACACAATAAAGGGGGCATTCTTGGGGCATTCCTGTTTCAAGGATGACCTGTGTCTCTGTGTGTCTTTGTGTGTTTCAATCTCCAGCCCCTTGCCCGGTTCACGAATTGTATGGTAGCGCATAGAGCACAGACGGGCGTGGTGTGCCACAGCATAGGAAGAGAAGGAGACAAAGATAGTTTTTGTTTTTGATTGTGGTTTTGGTTCTGCTTTTGGTTTTTTGAGACAGGGTTTCTTTGCATGGCCTTGGCTTTCCTGGAACTTGCTTTGATAATTGCTTTGTTCTTTTCTAGCAAGGTCAGCATATTCAGATTGATAATTTTGGTTGGATGGACCTTTAGCCATGCCATAGGCCACCAGTAAACTATCACCTGTCCCAACTAGGGAGTAGGATCAGATCTAGATACACATAACCCTATGTGATCCTCCTGTAAGATTAGGAAGTTCTATCATTTGCTGATGCTGTGGTAATAGATGAGTAATCTAACTTCTTGGAGCCTCGACTTCCTGATCTGAAAATGGGAGAGTGGAGTAATGAAGCTGTTCTTGTGAGTTTAGCGTGAGAACTTAAGAGAGTCCTCTCCATCTGTCAATCATACTTCAGTTGTTTGAGGGGGGTCACTTCTGCTGTTTCACATCCAAACAGCTGTCATAGTGTAGGCAAAAATCTGACCATGAAGTGTCCCTGTCAGATCTTCCACGCTGGTTGAGTTTGGGACAGTTGCTTCATCTTTCCTCACCTATAAAGTAAGGAGGTTGGACTTGAGCCGACCTTGGAAAAGGAGACCGTGGGTCGATTAGAGGAGCATTGACTGCTATAATAAATTATTTACTGATGCCAGCATCGTCACCTGAGGCTATTGTGCCTTAGGCACTCACTAACTTATTCAGCAGATCCTAAGGGAAGAGTTAGGACTAGTAACGTCCCAGGGAATAAGACATTATTTTATTTTATTTGAGGGACTAATTTCCAAGTGCAAAGGAGAAAAAAAATAGTAAGAAGAGGGTTAGGTGTCTGTACTGAAGATGCTATTCAAAGCTGAGTTTGGAGCTCTGAAATTGCTCTGCAATTATTCCAGTTCTTATTCCCCAACAGAAAGCAGTCTTAGGACACAAGTCAGGCTTGGAGTCTGTTTCTCCTTGCACAGCCTGTCGTACAGACCCTTTCTCCCTTTCCCTCAGAATGGCTTCAT
Source organism: Ondatra zibethicus (assembly GCA_004026605.1). Lineage (NCBI taxonomy): Eukaryota > Metazoa > Chordata > Mammalia > Rodentia > Cricetidae > Ondatra > Ondatra zibethicus. The sequence goes on from PVIU01015944.1 coordinate 26,271, forward strand.
TCGCTCACTGTAATTTTTTTGTTTTTGTTTTGTTTTGTTTGTTTTTCTTCTAAGCACTTCCGCTGTCACTGGTTCCAGGGAGGAAAGTCACTTCTTTTAGTAGAAAAAAAAAAAAAGCAACACTGTCTATTTCCCTTAACCTTTAACCCAGTGCTTTTCTGGCAGCCTTCCTGGCTTCTCACAGGCAGAAGACTTACCTGTTACCTTTATTACTTCTCTGTGAACGTGCCTGCCTAACTATCATCCTATTGTCCTTTATCTGCACAGGTGTGGCCATGTCCCCAGCGAATGGCTGCTGTGTTTTCAGCGTACAGGAAACAATGGCAGTGAACCTATTCTTAACTCAGACTCCTGGAGATCCAAAGTCTCTCCACCAATACCAAGAGGATGAGAAGAGGCCGGCAAAAGACCAAGTGAATTCACAATTCAAGTTAGAATAATCAGGACCTGGTGGACATGGTAGCAAGCAAGGAATAGAGAGCTCAGAAAAATCAGCAATGGGATGGTCTGGAAAAGACAAGTATACAGCGAGACGCTCGGCTGTGGTCTGAAGGTTTGCACGCTGCCCCAGGACATACGCTGAGGTATCCACCTGCAGTGCACTATTAGTACTCATGTAAAAGAGACTCCAGACAGCTACGATTTTCCTTTCACTATGAGTGGACTCTGCAAGAAGATTGTGTCTGTGAAAAAGCAGGATCTCCTAAAACACCACATCTGCTTGGCACCTTGATCTTGGCCTTGTAACCTCCGGAACTATGAGAAGTGAAATTCTGTTGTTTATAAGTCATGCAGTCAGGAGTATCCTGTTAGAGTAGCCCAAATGGAGTGTGTGTGTGTGTGTGTGTGTGTGTGTGTGTGTGTGTGTGTGTGTACATGTTCTTAACGGGGTTAGTGCACATGTGCACACTTCCCCAGCTGTGCTGCTTTTCCTGAAGACACCATCCTCCCTAGTGTCTGCCAGATGTGCTGAAGATGGTAGTTTTGCTCCCGTTGTATTGACTTTTCCCACTGCTGTGGCAATCCCTGACAAAATCAACATAAAGGGAGAAAGGTTTATTTTGACTCACAGTCTGAGGCAGCAGTTCTCAACCTGGGGGTCAAATGACCTTTTCACAGAGGTTAACTAAGACCGTTGGAAAACATAGATATTTACATTACAACTCATAACTATCACAATTACAGTTACAAAGTAACAACAAAAATAACTTTACTGTTGGGGTCACCACAACACGAGGAACTGTACTAAAGGGTCACAGCATTAGGAAGGTTGAGCAGCACAGGTGTGAGGGCACACAATCAACCCAATATGGCAGGAATTTAGCACAGCTGGTCCCATTGCTCCCACAGTCAAGAAGCAAGAGTAAATGAATGCTAGCACCCAACTGCTTTCTCCCTTTATTTTCATTTTTATTTAGTCTTGGACTCTAGGCTGTGGGATAGTGCCACCCGGTTTCAGAGCTGGTCTCAGTTCAACTTCTCTGGAAATGTCCTCAAAGATACGCCCCGAATTGTATCTCCTAAGTGAGTCCAAACTTGGTTACCTTGACAGTGCAAATGAACCCTCACAGCCCTATTATCCAGTATGGCAGATTTCTGCTAAGCTGCCACTGATTATATGGCCAAGAGATTCTTTTGAGCCCTGTGACGTCTGTCCTCATCATCACTCCTTCCATATGAAAAGCCTTCCTCTCCTCTGAGTTCAAGTCCACCCTTTTTTTCTCCTACTGTCTTCTGGTCACAGTTGGGTCTCTGAATGGTTGCTGCTCTTCTGCTGCTTCTAGAAGTGCCTTGGAGCTTGATCCGTGGCCCCATTCTTGTTTCTCTCTACTAGACCAGCCCCATTATCCCTCTGACTTCATTTGGCCATTTCAGTGCTGATTCCTACACTTCCACTTCCATGCTAGTGTCTCAGTGATTCCCTCAAGCCCTACGTGCCGATTCTATGTCCTCTCCATCTCTAGAGTTCTCTGCTTCTCTTCATCCCTACTGTCACTATCCTGCTCATGGCTACAAGTACTTCTCATCTGGTTACTCCAATTATACTTGGCTCCCCCTACATCCTCTCTTGCTTCCAACCTATTCTTTCATCCAATGTGGCCTGAGTGATTTTTATAAAAGTTTCTGCATCTCATCATGTCACACTCCTTTGGGGGACGGCAAGACCTTGCTTGGTCTAGTCACTGTGTTCCACTCCCTCTTTGTACAACTCTAGCTCTTATTTTCTCTGCTCTAACAATACTAGATTCACATTAATACCGTAAAATGCAATGTCTTTTCCCACGTGCGACCTTTGACCATGATCTTTATTCTGTCCGATAAATTCTTTTCACCTTCAACCACAAAATAGCTAATCTGTACTCATCTTAGAATCCCCACTAACCCTTGGAATCTCCTTCTAGTTCCTTCCATAGCACTATACATTCCTCCTTGCTGGCACATCGAACCCTTCAAGGGAAGATAATTTGGAGTTAATGCCAGTGTTCCTCTCTGTCTATAAGTTCCATATTGGAAGAGCCCGCGCCCGTTTGCTCACCATTGAGTCTCCATGCCTCGGATTGCTTCCAGCTGATAGCAGGAATGTCTTTAAGGTGGCTGCCTGTTCAAACACGTCTACCAGTCATTATCCATGAGGGTTCACCAAGCCATGCCTATCAGGTTGGAATCACTTTGCTCTTCCTGTATTAGTTTCTGACAATTGCTGTACTACATTACCACAAATGTTGTGGCTTAAAGCAAGACATATATTGTCTCACAGTTCGGAAGTCAGAAGATCTAGAATCAAAGTCCATGAGCAAGCGAAGGGCAAATGGTCAATTGGTACAAAGGGTCAGTTATATAGTGCAGCTATATTCTGCTGTTCTACTGCATGGCACAGCGGGTATAGCTAAAAATAATGCATTTCACATTTCAAACGAATTAAAGGGGCCAGGTATAGTGGTACATGCCTGCAATCCCAGCTACTTGGGAGGCTGAGACAAGAGGATCACTTGAGTGCAGAAGTTCTAGGCTGCAGCGCATTCTGTTGATCAAGTGTTTGGCATCCCTATAGTGACCTCCTGAGAGTGGGAGACTGCCAGCTTTTCTAAAGAGGCTGTAAACTAGCCAAGGTCAGAAATGGAGCAGGTCAAAATAGCTAAAAGAGAAGATTTTGAATGTTTTAACTAGAAAAAAATGTCCAATGTCTGATTTGATCATTTCATGATGCATACATATATCAAAACATCATACTATACCTATAGTGCACACAATTGCTGTTAAGTAAAAGTAAAATAAACCTTAAAAATAGATCAAGGAATAGAAAGGATGGTATTCATTCTAGAAGCTCTGGGGTCTTGTGGGCCTCACAGATGTGAGTCTGTTCCACCTTGAGTAAAGGTCAGAGAGTTTGAGCTTGTTATTGCTCTCAAAGTTGTTGACAACAGGTGTGGCTACAAACAAATGATCCTGACCTAGGGTCTGGTTAATTAGTATTTTGAGTATAGAGGTGGATCTGCTCCACCTGGACCAAAGGTCGGAGAATTCAACTCTATTCCTTATACATGTTAGTAAAGTCTGTTGCCTCCCCACTTCCCTTTGGGAGTGAAGTATAATCAGCATGTGGAAAATGAACGTGGGCAGTTCAGTATTCATTGAATTTCCCTCCCGATGGCGTTCTGTGTTTCTGCCTATTATTTCTCTCATATCTCTGGTCCTTTTGCTTAAAAATTCTAATCCTCATGACCCTACCCTGGAATGTGTGAATTTTGTTGAGGCTGGACCCCAGCAGGGACTGACTTGTCAGGGTTTCTATTGCTGTGATAAACACCACGACTAAAAGCAACCTGGGAAGGGAAGGGTTGATTTCATCTTACAATTCTCAGGTCACCCTCCATCACTGAAGGAAGTCAGGGCAGGACCTCAAACAGGGCAGTAACCTAAAGGCAGAAGCTGATGCCCAAGGATGGTATCACCCACAGTGGGCTAGGCCCTTCTGTATCAATACTCAATCAAGAAAGTGTCTCACAGGCTTGCCTGTAGGCCAATTTGATAGAGGCATTTTTCTCAGCTTAGATTGTCTCCTCTCAGATGGTTCTAGCTCATGTCAAGTTGACAAAAAAAAAAAAAAAATGAACCAGCACAGGGAGAGTTCACCTTCATGACTGCAGTCTTCTTTTTGTTTATTTGTTTTTGTTTCTACTTTTAAAGCTTTATTTCTACAGAACTATGTATAAGAAATACTCTCAGATAATAATAGAATGCAGTTATGCTTAACTTATTCTACACAATTTCAGCCAGAAACTTGGTACATGGTTTGCAATTTAAATAAGCAAGCTGAGCTGGGTGGTGGTGGCACAGAAGGAGGCAGATCTCTGTGAGTTTGAGGTCAGCCTGGTCTACAAAGTGAGTTCCAGGACAACCAGGGCTGTTACACAGAAAAACCTTGTCTCAAAGAAAAAAAAGGTCTGGTTTACCTGATTTACTTCTATCTATTATAAATGTATAAAAGTTCCTCCATCAAATGTTGCTAGAAAAGGCAGCAGAACCTAAAATCTGCAAACTTCTTGATTTCTAGACATGCATCCCTCCAGCAGCTACCTCCACTGTCACCTGTCCCCTCATCTTTACGATCCTGTGTCCCTCTTGTAGGCAATTTCAATCCATTCACATAATCCAGGAAAATCTTCCCATCTCAAGATCATCAACTTAATAATATCTGCAAGGTCTCTTATCAGCTTTTGGGGAAGAGGGGGTTCGAGACAGGGTTTCTCTGTATAACAGCCCTGGCTATTCTGGAACTCTGTAGACCAGGCTGGCCTCGAATTCATAGAGATCCACCAGCTTCTGCCTCCCAAGTGCTGGGATTAAAGGCGTGTGCCATCATCACCCGGCTTCTATCATATTAAGAAAATACATTTACAGGTTTGTGGCATTAAAAGATGGCTATCTGGGAGAATAGCTATGGTCTGAATGTCCCCACACACCCTACACACCAGATCATGGGTTGGAAACGTAATCTTTGGTACAATGATACTGCAAAGTATGGGCTCGTGGGGGTTCTTACCTCCATTCTTGTAAATGGACTAATGATGTCACCATAAAAGGGGAAGTGGATGTCCTTTCTTCTGCTCTTCTTCCACATCAGTTTGTTTCTTTGAACCCTTTTACCTTCTATCGTGTGAGGATGCAGCAAGAAGGCTATTGTAGCTTGCATAAGAACTGTCTCCCCAAAGACTCAGATGTTGAAGACTTGGTTCCTAGGTTGATAAGCCCAATCATTGACACAACCATAGACCCTGCCTTCATCAGTGGATCAATCGATAGATGTATTCATAATGCAATGGCATTGCTGGGAGAGCATGGAAACCAGGAGGTGAGCCCTGGATAGAAGCTATAAACCACCGGAGGAGTGTCTTAGGAACTAGATCTCATCTCAGGTACCTCATTCGGGCTCTCTGCTGCCTAAATGCCACGATGTGAGCAGCTCTCTCTGTCATGATGTTTCAGCCTTGTCTCGGGTCCACAGCAGTGAAGGACTGATGTAAAGGCTTTCACCAGGAACCAGATGCCAGGGCTTTAATCTTGGAATTTTCAGTCTCCAGGAACTATAAGGAATAACTTTCCATTCTTTTTACATATCCAGTTGTAGTGGTTTGAACAGGTATGACCCCCATAGACTCATGTGTTGACTACTTGGTCCATAGGGAGGGCACTATTAGGAGGTGTGGCCTTGTTGGAGGAAGTGTGTCACTGTGGTGGTATAGGAGGTCCTTCTGTATTTGGGTTGCTTTCATTGGTTAATAAAGAGACTGTCTTGGCCTTTCGATAGGGCAGCCCTTAGGTGGGCATAGTAGACAGAACAGAATTCTGGGAAGAAGGACAGACAGGCAGACACCATGGTTTTCCTGCCCGAAATGGACGCTGGTTAGACTCATGCAGGTAAGCCACAGTCAAGTGGTGATACACATTAATGGAGATGGGTTAAATTAATATGTGAGAGTTAGCCAATAAGGGGCTGGAGATAATGAACCAGGCAGTATTTAAATGAATACAATTTCTGTGTAATTATTTCGGGGGTTAAACTAGCTGGGCACCGGGAATGCAGCCTGTGCCTCTTACAACACTGTGGGAGCAGACTTTGAGGTCTGCTCAAGCCATTTCTTTTCCTGCCACACCGACTCCAGTGTCGTCTGTGTGACATGACATACATCATTATGCCAGATGGGAGCTACATGTCCTATGGGACTAGGCTTCTTGGAGGTCAATGGCAGATGGCCCAGTATTGGTCGCCGTTGAGGCATAGACGGGTTTCTTGATTAGCTGGCTATGCGGGATATGTGCTTTGCACAATCTCTTTTATATAATAATGATATTCTTCATATCTACAAGACAAGGATTATCTCTTCAGGAACAGCTCTGGAATAGGGAAGCACAGTATGGGAATGTATAAGACTACAGCAGAACCCTTGCCATACACGGGAGTGTATGATGAGCAAGGGAATAGATGGGTTAATGTTGATGGACAAAGAGTGTTATATTATACTTTGAATTTTATGGATAGGCTTGCTAGATCCCGACCCCCATGGTGTCTGCTACATAAGAAGGTACAAAAAAGTATATTTCAGCAGGTGCAGAGAGCTGTCAGGCATATTTGGTCACTAGATGAGATAAAGAAAGGGTTAGAAAGAGGACCTTGGGGAGGGCCATGATAGCAATAATGAAACAGAAACTTTCTATTCCTAGATAAGATGAAACCACTTGTCTGAGGTTTACGTTCCCAGGGACAAGAGTTCCTCTTCAAAGGATGTCTTATGTCTTACACCTGTTCCTGATAATATGCTTTTCTTAGAAATCGCTGATGTAACCAAAAGAAGCTTTCATACCGTGCCAACTGATGATACATGAACTTCTGATTTTTTCCTTGTTTGAATACTATATAATGAAAATATAAATTCAGTAAAATCGCAGCAGATTCAAACCACTCTCTTATGTGTTGTGTCTGTCTACCATCGCCAACCTCGTGCCTTCCTGAGTACCAAGACCCTGCTTCTCCCACGGTCTGAGTGGCTTCACTGAGCCATTCCATGGCATTTTCCTGCTGCCTGCCTATCCAGATACAGAACTCTCAGCTTCTTCTCCAGCACCAAGTCTTCTGTAGTTGGTATTTATTTACTCTTTTGGCTCTTTGGTCTTTGGGGGGCCTACCACCCAGCTCCCAAATATATACAGAGGCTTATTCTTTTTTATCAATGCCTGGCCTTAGCTTGGCTTGTTTCTAGCCAGCTTTTCTTAACTAATTATCCCATCTATCTTTTGCCTCTGGGCTTTTATCCTTCTCTACTCTATATAATCTTCTTTACTTCTTACTCCATGGCTTGCTGTGTGGCTGGCTGGATGGTTGCTGGAGTCCTCCTCTCCTTCTCTCACTCCTCCCTCTCTTCTCATTCAACTATTTATTCTCTCTGCCCACTAGCCCTGCCTGTCCTTCCTCCTGCCTAGCTATTGGCCATTCAACTTTTTATTAGACCAACCAGTATCACAGCTTCACAGAGTTAAACAAATGCAACATAAAAGAATGCAACACATCTTTGCATCATTAAACAAATGTTCCAGAGCACAAACAAATGTAATAATCTTCAACTGATAGTCCACAACAGTCTGCTTGTATGCTGCCATGCTCCCTGCCATGATGGTAATGGACTAAACCCCCCAGTTAAATGTTTTCCTTTATAAGAGTTGCTGTGGTCATGGTGTCTCTTCACAGCAACAGAAACCCTAACCCAGCCCCATGTATTTTATTACAACAACACAAAATAGATTAAGATGGAGAAGGGACATTATTCAGCCTATGACATCCCCATACTCCAGAGGATAACTTCTTTTCAGTTTTCTGGAATAAATTTTGAATTTAGCTACCATGCATGCTTCATATGCATGGTGGTACTGATTTATGACTGTATCTCAGGCTCTCTTGTACATTGTTTCCATTAGTCCTTCCATATAGATCCACATATACATATATATGTATATATATCAACCTACCACCTCTCAGCACTTGTTACACGGGGGACCAATTTCAGCATGAGTTTTGAGGCTGTGGAATATTGTGTGTGTGTGTGTACATATATTTATATATATTCCACAGTGGCCACATAAATACAGCCTTCAGTTATATTTAGAACATCCCTCCAGACTCCTGACCTCTTGCCAAGGGAGTACTATAGATTTGCTGTGGCTTCAAAACTCATGCTGAAATGTGGTCCCAGTGTAACAAGTGCTGAGAGGTGGTAGGTTGATTGTCTTACTGATTCTTTGGGAATTTTATAACACTCACTCCAATCTCATCCACCTCCCAGTTCTTCCACTCCCACTGTTCACCCTTATAATGTCCTCCCAAAGGAAAACTAACAAATAATAAAATAATAAATGATATTATTTATTAACAATAAATAACAAATAATAAAAGAAGAAGTGAAGAAAAAAGAAGAAAATAAAAATGCAAATGATATCAATTTCAATTAACAAACAAACCCGTCGCTCCTCCATCTTCATTCATCTTAGTGCCATTGGGAGCTGCTGTGTGTCATGCAGTAGACCCTTTCGTCCAAGCAGCTTTCTTCACAAATGTTCGTTGTGTAATGTGTTGTTGGTCATATTCAAGGCTTCTGGCCTCTGGTACACCATCAACTCTGGACCCCCAAGAAACTCCCCAGACATTCCACTGTTGCCCCGAGTCATATGTGGTCATGGCTCTGCAGGACCAGTCCCTTCACACACTCCAGCAGGTCATAGAGGTTGAGGTGTGCCAGCTCACAGTCCTGGATGTGTACCTGAGTGGCTGCTGAGTTGGTCAGTTGGGGCCACTAGGGCCACTCCCCTCAGATGAAGGGCAGAGTCAACTCTCCCACACCTAGGATGAGGGGTAGGGCTATCTTTCCCAGGTATGAGAGGGCCAACTCTCCTATTAGGGAAGGGGCCAACTTTCCCATACTGGGGTTATAGGGGTCCATTATATCAGGGCTGGTGAGGAATGGGGTCAGCTCTCTGGTGAAGAGGGGGTGACTTTCCACAGGCTAGTTAGTGCCAGAGCCAGCTCAACAAGGCCTCTATACTTCAACTCATGGATCAACAATGGTTCATAGGGGCCCTTGTGGTAACACGAACAACCTGAGGCATGGACATCTCATGTACCCTAGCTGTGGTGGGGCCATGGACCCAGGCATGGCCTTCAGCAACAGCCTGGGCTCAACATGGCCCTGGCAGCTACATGTCCCTTAGACCCCAGCATGGTCACAGGTGGCAACTGGAAGTAAGGCATCTTTATGGCCTTTGGTGGGAACTAATGTCAAAGATGTCAGCTGTAGTAGGACCATGAACCCAGACATGGTTATTGGCAAGAGACCAGGCCCAGATGTCACCTAGGCGCTGGGTGACTATACAAGCCTCTCAGATCTGTATGGCCCCAGCTGCAAGATATCCCTTGGATAATATCATGGCCCCAGGTGGCATATCAGATTTGCACATCTGCTTGGCCTTCAGTGGTACCAGATGCCGTGGATATCAGCCCAGCCCCTGGCTGCAGTAGGATCAAGGACCCAGACAGGGCCCTGGCTGTAGCCTGAACCCAGATACCACCATGGCCCCAGGTGGCAGTGCTGTCCACCCCAATCTGTATGGTCTCAGTGGCAGGATGACCCTAGGGCACCAATATGGCCTCCAGTGTTGGCCCATATTCCGGGCATCTACACAGCCTTCAGGGGTAACAGGAGCCACTGACATTGACATAGACCCTGGCTTTGGTAGGACCACAGACTCAGACATGGTTCCTAGTAGCAGCTTGGTCCTAGACGACACTCTGGCCACAGGTGGTGGTACAGTCCACTCACATTGGCATGGCCCTGGCCATGGAACATCCCTTGGTCTCCAACATGGCCACAGGTGGCAGGCTAGAGCTAGGGCATCCATGTGACCTTTGGTGGCAACATTGGCCATGGACATCAACACAAACCCCAACTGCAGTAGGACCACAGACCTAGATGTGGTCCTTAGCAGCAGCCTCGGTCTAGATGCCACCATGGCTCCAGTTAGCAGCAAAGGTCACTCTGATGGATATCATCCTGGCTACAGGGCAGCTCTTGGACACCAAAATGTCCCCAGGTGGGGCCGCAGACCCTGAGAACCCATCTGATCCTCAGTGGCAATAGGCACTCTTGGATATCAACACAGACCCTGGCTGCAGAAGGGTCATGGACCTAGACATAGCCCCCAGTCACAGCTCAAGCCCAGAGGTCTCCATGGCCCCAGGTGGCAACTCAGGCCATTCAGATTAGTATGGCCCCTGCTGTGGCATGGCCCTTGGGCACCAGCCCACATGTGGTGGTCCAACCCCTGGGCATCTTCACAGCCTTCAGTGGTAACAGGAGCCATGGACATCAACACAGACCACGGTCGCAGGCCCCCAGACCCAGACCCAGTCCCCAGCAGCAGCCCAGGACCAGACACCACAATGGTCCCAGATGGCAATTGGGCTTCCCACATCAGTCTGTTCCTCATCACCTTATTGTCTACAGATTTATGTTGTAGAATTTTTTTAAAGGTGTGTTACATTTGTTTATGTTCTGGAACATTTGTTTAACAGTGTAAAGATACGTGGCTTTTGTTTGGGCTGCAGTTGTTTAACTCTGTGAGGCTGTGAATCTTTGCCTGTCTAAAACACCTGAGGGTCTAATAAAGAGATGAATTGCCAACAGTGAGGCGGGAGAAAGGATAGGCAGGGCTGGCAGGCAGAGAGTGTAAGTAGAAAGAGAAATCTGGAAGGAGGAAAAGAGAAGCAAGTGGACAAGGAGAGGAGGATGCTAGGGGCCAGCCAGCCACGGAGTAAGAAAGTAAGATATACAGAAGTAAGGAAAGGAAAAAGCCCAGAGGCAAAAGGTAGAAGGGATAATTTAAGGAAAGCCGGCTAGAAATAAGCCAAACTAAGGCTGGGCATTTATAAGTAATAATAAGCCTCCATGTGTGACTTATTTGGGAGTTGGGTGGCAGGCCCCCCAAAAGACCTAAAGAGCAAAGAGTATTAAGAGTAAAAGACAACCAACAACAGATTTGCCTCTCTGCACAGAACATGATCCACTCTGCCTCTCTTTCTCCCTACCATAGCCCTTCATACATTTGCTCACCATAATGGCTCCTGAATGCCAGGTGCCACAAGGCGCCAATGCTGGCCCTTAGCTTCTTCCTAACCACCCAGGGCAAACTACTCCAGGCGGCTTGTGTGAGTCCATATCTGCCGCTTGGCCCTCTGACTGGCTTGATTCTTACGGGAGTGAGTTCTCATTTTGGAAGAGCTAGATTAATGTTCTCGGACTTCCCAGCCTCCAGAACTGTAGGCAGATGAGACTTCCATTCTTCTTCATTTACCTAGCCTTGGGGATCTGGTCATAGTGACAGAAAATGCACTGATAGAAAATCAAAGTCACAGAAAGGGAATGAGACCCAGTCCAGCAGCTGAAGTGGCCTCCCTGTGGACCTGTAGAGCCCCAAGTCTCCCGTCAGAGCTGCCACTCTCTGGAGGAGCTGCTAGGGGAGTGGTCACAGAGTGTCTTAGGCTGGCGAGTTTTTATCCAGAAAGTGTAGTTGAACCATTTTAGAGGATGCATTTATAATTTGTTGGGAAATGTCCAGAAAGCACTCCTACCTCTTTAGCCAAAGGAAGTTCACTGTGCGAATAATTTGTATTTGAAAAAACTTCATTTCATGCGCCTGACTATTAAAGCACTCTGATCCCCAAAGTGTTACCTATGGACTTCAATGTGCATCCACCTAAATTAGCATGAATGGAAAGAGTCAGCCCTAGAAACACTCTCATTTCATGTTATAATCGCCATTATAAGCGTCCCTGACAGCTATCACTTCTGATAGCACTGAATAGAGTAACTGGGAATGACTCTTGTTCCCAACAGACACAATCTAGATACCTGTAGAGGTAGAGACAAATGTGGCCTTCACTGCATATGTGCTGCCTTCAGTAACAACTCTCAATTCTTTAACCTTTGCTCTCCCCCAGGAGGCTGTCAATTGACGGGTATTCTGGGCTTTATCTCCCTGGTGAATATTTACCCACAAAAAGTTCATAAGGGGAAAATGAAAAACTGAAACACTTTTTACACCCTTCCTAGCTCTAATTATTAAAGTAAAAACTTTACTCTCAAGGAAAACTCTAGGTAGGTTATTTTGAGTCCTCTAATACAGAGTGAGGGGCGCACCTATAATATAATCTACTTTCGGCATCTTAGACCTTAGAAGGCGTTCAGCTGGTCTGCCTTGGCACTTGGTACATGATGAAGTAGAAGCCTATGCTGCTGCACGCAGCCAAGGAGGGTCAGCGACAGTATTAATCAAGGGTCTGCCTAGCGGGAGGAGGGGAGGGAAGGAGAACTGTGGTTGATATGCAAAGTGAAAATAACTTATAAATATTTTTTTAAAAAGAGTCTGCCTATTCAGCCAGTAACAATTATACATGTTACTCTCTAACCAGTAACAATTAACATGTTTGCACAGAATAAACTTATTCTTCACTGTTTTAAGGTTCCATGACTATTTGGCCCGAGCTAAATAAAGTTCATTTGAAACCCTCCATGAAAGAAAAGTTTGTCAAATATTCTTGTAAAAAAGAAACTTTAGGCTCAAGGACCACACAATTGAATTACAAAAAAAAGTAAAAAAAAAAAAAAAGGGCTAGAAAGCTAGTTTGGTGGTTAAGAGCTCTTCCATGGGAGCCAGGCTTGATCCCCAGTACCAACATGGAGGCCCTGAAATTCCACTCCCAGGGATTCTGCTCCCCCCTCTAGCCCCCGCGGGCACTGCACAGACAGAGTACCAGGCGTCTCCTGTTCCTGCCATAGTAGACCGTATCCCTTGCTCTGCCAATCAAAAGAAAGCTTTCTTGCCTTGGGTTGCGCTTGTCAGGAATTTGGCCACAAATAACACAGAGAAAAATAATTAGTACAATTTCTCGATGTTTTAAATCTGTTCCAAAAGGAAAATGTGTAAAGGTCATTTGCCTTTAAATACAACCATTCTGCTTCTTTTTGTGGTGGGACCTTGCTATGTAGCCTAGGGAGGCCTGTGATTCCCTACGTAGCCCACACTCACCACAAACACTCAGCAATCATCCTGCCTCGCCCTGTGGAGACTAAGAGTCCAGGCATGCCCTACCGCAGCTGGCATTCTTCTGCTGCTTTTGAAACAAGCTCTTAAAACAGATATTATCAAGGTTAATCTAGAATTATCATGCTAATTACTTAATCCTCATTATACACTTTCAGTTAGATTTGTTATTTAAAAAATAACCTCCGACTTTTCATTGTTCTGAACTGATCATGCTGATCTATCAACTCAGAATTAACTGGAGGGCTCCCAGAATAGTCAGTAATCGTGTGATGAGGCTGACTGCCAGAGCAACTGCCCTCCACGGCCTCTCATGAATCTTGGGGATTTTTGCTTTGATTAATGAGAAAGGCAAGTGGTTTAGAACTTTGTTTCCCCAAACAAGAACTCATGTTGGAGTTTTTGTTTTATCTAATGTGCGTGCGTGCGTGTGTCTGTCTGTCTGTCTGTCTGTCTGTCTGTCTATGATGTTTATGTGGAAACTTTGCAGGAGTCAGTTTTCTCCCACTTGTTTAGGAGGGAGGCTCCCATTTCTGAAGCTGTGTATTATTGGCTTGCTGTCCTGCAAGCTTCTAGGCCATTCTCCTATCTCTGCCTCTCATCTTGAAACTGCTTGCTAATTCCATGCAGACTGAGGGCCTCCGGCTTGCAGCTGTGAGGGGTAAAAAGGCCACCAGGGAAAGGCAGAAGTGCTAGAAACAAGCACCAGCTACTTTGCAGCCCTGCCAAAGGTCAGCCTTGCTGCATGCTTATTACAGGCTTTCTCACTGATGACACATTTTTTTTCTTTTTGACTGTGTTGACAACATGATCTGTAGGTTCATGTTTGAATCCAGCCCAAACTATATATTTATTTCTTGTTCCTGTATGCACCTTGCTAACTGCTTATTTTCCTACTGAGGTGTTTATCACCAGTGTGTTGTACAGCATAAGACTAAATCGGTGTGCTTGTTAATGCTTGCTTCCAAGTTCTTCCAGGGAACATTCTAAACTCAAGGCAACATGGATTCACTTCATTGTGAAATTCCCTTCAAGATTTGACTCACTGGCCTTTTTGATTATGTTCTTTTCTGAGAGGGCATAAAATATTCCAGAGAACAAACAACCAAGCTGATTGTTATCAAGAAAATGGATGAAATTGTTATTGTAGACCACAGATGGTCAAGACTAAGGCAGGGCTGAACAGTCTTTTTAGTCTTGAAGCTACGTGAACATGCTAATCACTCTCATGCCACATAGTAGGCAGACAGACTAAGTGCTTTGGGACAGGGAAAGGTATTATCATATGCTAAGGATTAGATATTTAGAACAGCAGTCTCAGACCCGACAATCTCCTTACAATGCATTTAGTAGCCTCCTCTACTAGGCTGAAATGAAATGTACAGGTAATACCATATACCTCTGCACATAGTTGTAATAAATGCTATAATGCTTAGCTGAAAGGAGAAATAAAAGAAATGTCTAATAAAATCACATGCCTTTCACAGTGCAAACCTTCAGGCGCGGCAACACCAGAAACCATAATAAAGTATTCTGATGTTGTAAGTGACAGCTAAAGATGCGGACTGGTGTGGGTGGGCCGCGGTGGCAAATCTGTTTACAAAAACACTACTGCCCGTGTTACTGAGATTTCTTGACATGCTGAGCAACTCTTGAAAAACCCTAACCAAGGGAAGTACAAGCATCCTTCAATTTATATGGTGCCTGTGTTGGTAGAATACTGCGTGCTTATTTGTCACCTGTATGAAGGTTTAGTAGGAGAGTTAGAGGTCATTCAGAACACAGGGGGATGTCCAGTTCGAGACCTCACACTTTAAATGTCAAAATCTTTCCATTCTTTTTAATGCCTTCATAGATGTCTAAAATTCTCTCAACCGTGAATGGCATCACCTCTCATTTTGAATCTATGATATAAAGTTTAAAAAGAGATTGCAGCCAGATGGGGTGACCCAGGCCTATAAGTCCAGCATTTGGGAGATAGAAGCCAGCCTGGGCTACATAGTTAGTCCTTGTCTCTCATTTGGGGATACATAAAGTCATATACAGATGACGTGAATGTAGAAGTGCAAACGCATGGGGGAACAAAAGATTAACAGAGGAGGAAAGGGAGAGAAGGAGGAAGATAGCAGGGCATGGGCGGGGTGGTGCTCAAAATATATTACTTGCATGAAAATGGCCCTATGTAACCCAGTAATGAAAGCAAAAATTGAAAGGATTTTTGCCTTGGTTTTTTTTTTTTTTTGAGACAGGGTCTCTCTGTGTAGCTCTGGCTGTCTTGGAGCTCACTCTAGAACAGGATGACCTTGAACTCAAAAATCTGCTTGCTTCCACCCGATTCTACCAGGATTAAAGGTGTGCGTCACCACCACCTGGCTGAAGCAATTTTTAAAAAAATTTATTTTATTTTTAACTGTGGGGGGGAGGCATGTCCACATGAATGAGAGGTGGCAGAGGTCAGAGGGTTCAGATCTCCTTGGAGCAGGAATTATGGGAAGTTATTAAGCCTTCCTGATGGGTGCTGGGAACAGAACTTCAGTCCTTTAGAAGTACTGTGAGCTGTCTTTCCAACACTCTATTCCAGATAATTTTTATAAAATCTTAAAACATATCATTGATAAAAATTTCCCCAGTTGTGATTCACATCCCTTTGCATTTTAAGCTTTTTATTTTCTACCTATGGGTGTTTTGCCTGCCTGCATATCTGTGCACCATGTGACTGCCTGATGCCCGCAGAGGCCAAAAGAGGGCATCAGGTCCCCTGAAATAGAACTTACAAATAGTTGTGAGCTGCCATGTGGGTGCTAGGCCTTGAACCTGGGTCCTCTGCCAGAGCAGCAAGTGCTCTTAACCATTGAGCCACCTTTCCAAAACCATTCTTTACATTTAAAAGAATCTTTGATGCTATTGTCACACAAAGAAGGAATTCCCCAATATCCAATTCAGGAAAATCATGTGGACAATAAACAAAATTATGTAACACTTTTTCATGATGACAATTCTTAATATTTTGAACATTAATAGTTTAGACTGACAAAAGGAGATAACAAAACCTTGCCTGTTTCATCAAGAAAAGTAATTTAATGAAAGAAGGTGTCACACAGGGATAGATGCTGTCACTGTAGTTTTGTTTCAATTTTGCACTTACTCTCTTTAGTTGTATTTTTCAAACATGTTTAATGATCGGGAACTTTTTGTTGTAATGTGTGTTATGGTTATGGGACCTGGAGCTTGCACATGCTAGGCAATTGCTCTATGACTGAACTACCTTTCTCCTATTGCTGTAACGTTGCATCCTAAGCTTCTCACACACAGGTGCTTATTCACCTTTAGTGCCCTGCCCTGCACAGGGCAAGCATCAATATGTATGCTGATCAATTATGTATGTAATATATATAGACATAGAGTATATCTCTCTCTTCCACAAATAAACATGCAGGCAAAACAGTCAAACATATAATAAAATAAGTAAATCTAAAATATTTTTAAAAGATCATGATATCTAGTTGGGCATAGTGGTATATACCTGTAATCCCAACACTCAGCAGGCTGAAGCAGGCAGATTTCAAGTCTCAACTATATACTGAGACTTTGCCTCAAAAGCAAAAAGATAATGATGTCTAACAGGAATGAATACAGATGACAGTGAAAATATAAACCTTTATGTACTAGAAAATAAAATAAAGTTACATGTGTATTCATTGATTTATACTGGAATGAACTCTGATATTTTATTCCTTTAAAGTGTACATAACTGCATTCCTTCTTTATATAATAAACTTTATTTATTTCTTTATTGGTTATTTTGAGACAGGGTTTCTCTGTGTAGCTTTGGAGACTATCCTGGAACTCACTCTGTAGACAAGGCTGGCCTAGAACTCACTTAAATTCACCTACTTCTGCCTCCCAAGGGCTGGGATTAAAGGCGTGCACCACCACCGCCCAGCCATAAACTTCAAATATTAACAAGGTTGTGGCTATATAACTATCAATATTGCACTTCAGTGCAATAGTTCTGTATCAGGTCTTTGGTAACACAAGCTAAAATGACACTAGTAGAAATAGTATTTAAAGTAGAGGGTTACAGGTGACATCTCATTTAAATATGAAGTTTAACAATAAAATAGCAATATGAGTATAGTACAATTTAAGAAAGCAAAGTATAGCCAATTATGACAGCATATACCTATAATCCCATCACTTGCGAGGCTGAGGCAGGAGAATTTTCATAAGTTTGAGGACAGCCTGGGCTACATACTACACACTAGGCCTGCCAGGATACATAGCAAGACCCTGTCTCAAAAGAAAACAGGGGGGAAATGAGGGAAGAGGGATGGGAGGAGCTAGAGAGAAGAAGTAGGAAGAAAATTACAGCTGGTCATGGTGTACCCCTGTAATTCCAGTACTCAGGAGGATGGGACAGGGAGATCACAGATCTGAGGCCACCCTGATCTATAGGCACGTATCAAAAAACATCACCAAAGTCCAAATTAGGATCTCTCCTAATATGTTTAAACTATCTCCCTACTGATACTTAACTTGTCAGAAAATACATTTAGCAAGCAAAAGCCTTCTAGGGGGGTGTTGATGAGAAATATCTCCATAGTCTTGAGCATTTGAGCACTTGATCCTCAGTTGGTAGCCCTGTCTGGGGGGAGGGGCACAGACTTGCTCGAGGAAGGGGGCAGGCTTTGAGGTCAAAAGCCTCATGCCATCTACACCTCCTTTTCTCTGCTCTGTGCTCGCAGTTTAGTACGTGAGCCCTCTGTTTCCTGCTCTGACCACCTGCAGTAGTCGCCTGCAATAATGCTTCCATACTATGATAGACCTTAGCCCTCTGGAACTGCAAGCCCAAATAAACGCTTCCTCCTATAAGTTGCCTTGGTCATGCTGTTCTATCTCAGCAACAGAAAAGTGACGAAGACGCTTGCCATGACCAGGATATGATTCCAGTACCAGAGCAAATATCTAATATGATAAATTCAAAAATCTGGGAAAGGTCCTTAAGATCCAAAAGGATTCTCAAAAGTTAAATATACTTTGTATCAAATGCCTTCGTTATATGGAAGGGTCTAGCAGGTATGTCCAATGTTTTTGCTAACGTGATGTAATGTTGATGTCTACAAAGTTTATGCTTATGAACCATACAATCGAGCTACAAAAAATCTTACAATGTTTAAATACATTTATACAACTTTTGTGCTGGGCTATCCTTAGTAGCATGTGCCCCAAGAGCTGCAGGCTAGACCCACCTGACTGGAAAGTTAGATCCGTTCAGCAAGAAAGAGAACAGGTTTTACTAAAATGGATAAATATTGGAGGATGTCTTAGCTCAAGTTCTCCTGGAAGTAGGAGGTGATAGAGTAGTCTATTTGGGAGATTTTTGGAAATATTGGCAGGGCAGTAAGAAACTGAGACAAGGAAGAGAAGAGAAAGAAGCCACTTAGGGATATGTTGTCTTACAAACTATCACTGTGGTCAAGTGCAGTCACTCCTGCTGGGAAGCTTCAGGTAACAAGTTAGAGACCTACATAAGAAGAAAGGTATCATATGAGGCCTGATCTGTAGCATCTACAGTACATTAAGGCCAAAAAATGTGGTTCATTCACTGTTGAAGCATGACCTAGGCTGCACCAACATGGTACTACAGGTTTTAGTTTGTGGGTACAGGCTTGAGTTTGTTTTGGTGCCCTACTTTTTTCTTCCTTCCTGGACTTCAAAGTGACACCGTGTCTCAAAAAAGCAAACTAAACCCAATGCTGCCTTTTTACCTCCCGTCTCTTCTTAGGTGTATATTCACTGTTCTTGCCTCAGTACGCACAGAGGCTAGGCCTGTGCTTTTGGTGACACAGGCTCCTCTTTGCCTCTCTCCTGGAGGTTTTGTACAGTGAGTAGCAGGGTGAGGCCTGCAGCACCCAAGAAGCTGCTTCTGACTTGACAAGTTAGCTGTTGTTTGCAGGTCTGTTTGTGTATTTGTTGAAGGGGCATCTCATATGGCTTAAACTAACTTTGAACCTGAACTCACTATATAACAGAAGTTGATATTGAACTTTTTTCCTCCTGCCTTTACCTCCTGAATGCTGGGATTCTGGCCTGTATCACTGCTGCTTGTTTTAATGGTATCTGTTCTTGGGGATGGGGATGATCAGGAAAAAGAAAAACATAGGCCGGGCTGTTATTATAGTAGCAGGAGGACCTGGTGCCTTGAGGACATTTCTACAAAAAAAACCTGGTCCACTTTTAGACTTGTTCAACATGTTTCTAGGGCAAGGGTCAAAAGACTAAGTGCTGTTAGTCACTCTGGAAGGGAAACTCGTGGTTTGTGTTCCCACAGGACTTTGTCTCCTCCTCTTGTCCCCCTCCTCTTCTCACCCCACATCCTCTTTTAAGATGAGGTATTCTTTCCTAAGCAGCTTCCAAAGTCCAAGAGATAATTACAGAGTTTGTTTCGCACAGTTCACAGCATGCAAATGCTTGGCTGCGGCCATCTTTGCCTTTCTGTGAGGGTTGGAATAAGAAGTCAGATGGCTGCCTCCTGCTGAGCTGGGAGAGCTTGGGCCAGCAGCTCTACACACATCTGTGCCCTCTGTGGCTTGGAGGCAGTTGGAAGGCACACCCATCTGGGTGCCAGACTTTGACACTGGCTGTTTTCCAACCTCTCCCCTCTGTCCCAACACCTGGAAGAAGGGCTTTCCCGGGGATCCTTAATGAGGACCCATCCTCGTATAAACAAAAACAAAACAGTGATTTTGTTAAAAAAAAAAATCACTGGGCAGTCCAGGTTAGCCTCAGCTCCATGATCCTCCTGTCTCAGCTTCTCCAGGCATACACAACCATGCTTGGCCTTATAGAGGATTTTCAAAGGTACACCCCACTTCCCAGGAACATACACGGAGATTCCAGTGCCATGACACCTACGTTGGTAATTAGACATAAGATGGATTTCTAGTATCTGTGAGCAGGTCAGAGCTACATACAAAGGCATCTGAGGAAGTAAATTCTCAGCTAAATAAAGCAGAGGGCTGGAGAAAGGCTCAGCAGTATGCACATATACTGCTCTTCCAGAGGATCTGGGTTCAATTCCCGGCACCCACTTCAGGCTTCTCACAACCACCTGTAACCCGAGCTCCTGG
>PVIU01015945.1:0-46567 GCA_004026605.1 Ondatra zibethicus
GCATATATGTATATACATACATATTCTTAAATATCAGCTGTTCAGTCTGTATAATGTTATTTGTGTGTATATTTTCAGTGTTAGCCATTTGATATTGGATAAGCAATTGGTGTGCTCTTTTCTGAGGAAGACAATTTGTCTTGCTCTCAACATTTCTTAGTTATGTGTAGTTCTTTGCAAAGGGTAGAGGGCTTAGGGTTTTTCCTGTCTACTTTGGCAAGTTTATTGTACTTGTTCAACTACTGGTTGGGCAGTCATGTTGGTGAGAATTTATAGGTAGACTATTTTTTATGTGCCTTAACTATATCTTTTTCATAAATGATTTCTATTTACCCAATACAATTTTAGTTGAGTTTCTACCTTTTGGTGAGGAAGCTGTCACTTTCTGATCTTCTTTGATAAATATTTACTTTGAAATGTCTGTTGAATAAATCCATGATGACACTTACATACTAAAAACGTGTGTATAACAGTATTGCTACTACGTAAGAGGCCTTCATGCTATACTTCATCAGAAACCTCAACCTAGGACATAGGAGCTGAGAATCTGCACCCCTATATTACACAACACGGGAAGTGCTTCAGTTAATATATTGCCAGCAATACCAAGGATATTCTGAATGGAGCTGTGTTTAATATCTTCAATCTCTTCTTCTTTTAGCTTTATTTCTTTTCTTAAATCGTCATATTTCTCCTCAACTCCATCAAGAATTAGTTCTTTTAGAGCCTACAAAAAGAGTCCATTTTAAAAATATACACTACTAATATTTCATAATTAACAACATCAGCAGCTGAGCATATGTGTACATGTTTCCTCCATTTATAAAAAATAGTATTTGACAAGTTTGTCTAACACCTCACAGTTTTGGAACCAAAGAGTGAGAGTAGCTATGGCTGATATTTGCTGACAATTCTCTTTCTAGGATGAAGGAGACTTGGTGCTAGGACAGCCATGAGAACTATGGGGTAAAGCACAATGCCATTTTGGAGGTCTGTAACTTTAATTCTCATTCAGTCTCAGCTTCATTGAGCTGAGCTGACCCCATCTGTGTAACACATGATGGTAACTAACTGCTGCCCTGAAAGCAGAGCTGTCAAGCTCTGGGTGGGGAGAAAGACCGCACTTTACTCTCGGTCTGTAGAATACACCAACCAGCTCTGGAAACAGACACTGCCAGGTTGAGAGCTTTGGGTTCATATCTTGACTAATCTGATAATTTCAAACGGGTATCCTGAACAGTTCTGCAAGAATTCTTAGGAGTGGTGGTGCATTGAGGTATTGTCATTTGGAGTAAAATGAAACTATTCTAAAATATACAAGAACAGTCCTGTGAATATTCTTTTCTTCTTCACTCCATCACCCTTTAGATTACTAATGCTACAGAAAGTGATGCATGTTTAGAATTAAGAGCTTCACCAGGATCTAGGTGGATTTGAGCCTTTCATGATCATGTGTTCTTGGGGATTTTCTCTGGGATCATGGTTTCCATGACACACTTTTCCTTTCTGGGGTGCCATGGTCTACCAGGTACTTCCATCCCCATCTATCCTCACCTTGATCTTGTGATCCAGTACCCGCTCCTGCTCTCTCAGTAGGTTCTCCCTTTCACTCTCCATCTTCTTCTGCAGCTGGGCCATGTTTTCTGACAAAGTTCTCATTTGGGCCTCCTTTGCTTGCTCTTGCTCTGCCTGTTGCTGCTTCATTAACTCCAGTTCCTTTTCAGCTGCCTCCTTCTTGGCCTGCTCAGCTGTCACACAAGGGTTTTGCAGAGGAAAGAAAGGATAATTAGAATTGAGAGCTACCCTCCTGATTTCAGAGACTAAGCTGATTTCCCCATAGGAACTCTCTGCATCTTCCCATCAGTAGGCACTGATTCCATACATGATGGAAATGTACTGACCGGTTAACCATGCAACACCAGTCCCAATTATGGTTTCATATTGAGAAGAAGATACAGGAGAGATATTCTTGTTTGTGTGTATGGGATATGTTTCTGTCTTTTAATCAAAGGGATTTATAGGAACTCTTTGAGAGCTGAGCCCATCTCTATACCTGCCATGGCTTTCTGTCCATCAGTGAGGGCTTTATCTGACTGCAAGATGAAATCTTCTATAGTTATCTGTGACTTCAGGAAGTTCTGGAACACCTCATTTGCCTGGGTACCAAAAGAGAGAAAATGTTAAATGGCAAGATGTATTCTTGTAATGAAAGAGTTATCATTCAACGAGATTACTAACCTGACCGCAATATTTAAATCCTGTTTTAGCTCTATGTGAGTCCTTTAATTCTGTTTTTGTAAGAAAGTCAATGCTCTTTGCTGATAATAACCCCCCCACACCCACTGTAAAAGCTTCCTCCTAGCTCTCCAACCTTGTTTCGCAGGAATAGCACCCATTAGCCAGTCCAGGTACCAGCCCCAACCAGAATTGTGTGCAGTTCTCTTGTAGAATATTATTTTAAGATGTTTCACATTTGTTTACACTGTGGAACATTTGTTTAATGATGCAAAAATGTGTTGCATTCTTTTATGTTACATTTACTTAACTCTGTGAAGTTGTGTTACTTTGCCTGTCTGACACATGATTGGTCTAATAATGAGATGAACAGCCAATAGCAAGTCAGGAAAAAGGATAGGCAGGGCTGACAGGCAGAGATAATAATTAAAGGGAAGAAAAGAGAGAAAAGAGGATCAGGGTGCAAGAGAAAAAGGAGAGGAGGATACTAGAGGCCAGCCACATGGCCAGCCATGGATTAAGAGTGAAAGTCAGATATACAGAAGTAAGAAAAGGAATAGGCCCAGAGACAGAAGGTAGATGGTATACTTTAAGAAAAGTTGGCAAGAAACAAGCCAACCTAAGGCTGGACATTCATAAATAATAATAAGCCTCTGTGTATTTACTTGGAGCTTGGTCACAGACCCCCAAAAGAGCAAAGAGTCAAAAGAGTAAAGAGTATATATATATATAAAAAACTACACAGTCCCACAAAAACATAAGGCAGGCAGGCTTAGGAAATATATTAATAATCTTAGACCTTATTTGGTTTACATCCTGTCTTGTAATAACGCACTTGCCAGTCTGATTTCTTTACTTGTTTGTACTATGCACACATACCCCTCTCCAAACAAGTCACCCAATCCCCAGTCCCTCCCATTGCATTCCCACATGGGCTACCCATACACTTCCCTGTGAACAGTAGTGTAAGTATCTCCTCCCCTAAATCAATCAAGCCTTGACAGATTAGGTTCATATATATTACCAATGCATCCTATATAATACACCTGGTCTCAGGTAGCTTTCAGTGCATGCACAGGGCTATCAGGCCCATGCACTACTGAGCATTCACATAATTAAAATCAGATGCACTGTCTGTGAGAAAAGGCATGTGCATTAGGGAAATTGAATGTATGGCCTAATCTACCCTTCAATGTAGAGAACAACTCAAAGTATGACCACAGTAACTGCTTCAGCCTTTAGAGCTATTCAAAGTAACCTGGGGTGGAACTTGGGTCATTTGAATAGCCTCACTTATATGACCTCTGTCAATCTGAACAGTGTACTCCTCTCTTATCTGTATGATTGCTTTGCTCTGAATGAAGTTGTCTTGCTTCTTTTGCAAATCTGTGGGAGCTTCTCTGTTCACCACACCCTCAACTGTACAGTGGAGATACTGTTAGAAACCGATTCATTCTATCATTTGTAATAAACTGATATTCCCAAGAAAAATAATACTAACTTAATTTAGGAAATGAGTACTCAATATTGTAGTATCAGCATCATTGCCACCACCATCATCTCCACTTCTA
The DNA here is from genome assembly GCA_004026605.1 of Ondatra zibethicus. Lineage (NCBI taxonomy): Eukaryota > Metazoa > Chordata > Mammalia > Rodentia > Cricetidae > Ondatra > Ondatra zibethicus. The sequence continues at coordinate 3,807 of PVIU01015945.1, forward strand.
CCACCACTCTTTACATTTAATAATTAACAAGTTCCTAATTAACAAGCATGCTCTATTTGTCCATGTTAGCTACAATCATAAGCTTCTTGAGAATGAAAGTTCTTTCTGTAATAATGTATATAATCTCATCGAAAATTAAGTAGATTATTAAGTAAATTAATTTTCTCTTTCATTTGGATTTATGTTATAAATCTGTTCTGAAGAAATGAATATTTATTAGTTATTTAGTATCATACAGTATTTTGTGGATGTAAAGACTAGAATGTCCAAGACACAAGATACTCTGATTTCTCTCCAGAGAAGATGATTAGATTCCAGGAGCAGTAGTTACTGCTCTAGTTGTGTCCTGGATGTAGGACCATACCCACCCTACCCACCCTCATTCCTCACCTTCACTCCCTTCCTAGGCACTTGTTTGTAGGCCTGCTCAACCTTTTTCCTGACTTCTAAGTAGAGGCTGTGCCCACCAGGAACAGAAAAAGCTCCACACGAGATGTTCTCCGTCAGTGACTCTGAAAGCCTCTCCAGTTCAGCTTGGCAGTAACTGAGAGATGCTGCTTCATTCTGTTGCATGAATGTCTCCTTCCTTTTCTCTATGGTAGCCTGCACATGAGTAGGGAAGACAGAAGAAAGAAGCTGTTAGAAGGAAAGTGTCACTGTGATATTCTTAGATGAAGCAATGTGACAGCCCCAGAGGAGACTAGGACAGGAGGGAGATCAGAGGAAGAGCTTTAGCCCTGGTTTGGTGAACTCTGAGTGACTTCTGGAAACCTTCCTAATTTTCTTAGCCTCAAGTTCAAAAGCTATAAAAGTGAGGCAAATAGGCATAGCATCTCTGTTCTTTGTGGGCTACGCATCAACAATATAAATAAGAGTGATAATGGAGCAGGTAGGACTGTAGCTCTATTGGTATACTACTTGCCTAGAATACACAATGCTCTTATAATCCCAGCCTTACAAATAATAAAATTTTGATAAAATGAGGTCATGCAAAGTTTAACCAGGAGGGGACACAGCTTCATCAGAGAATGTGCTTTGGTGTGGTTGAAAATATCTGCACAACAAATCCACCTGTCCATTCTGGATAGGTTCATTCTGAACTAAGCAGTGAGAAAGAATTCCTTTTAATGAGGGTGAGAAGTACGAAGTTAAAAGAACTCAAGTTTATACTTTTAAGTTATAATCATGCTGCTGTTGTCACTATGGATGATGTTTGTCATGTTTTAAATGGTCAAAGACGGAGTAAAAGAAAAACATATGACAGCATCTCTGGTCATCAGAATGATGCTACTTCCCCAAGAGTTTCCTAACTTGGCATCTAAACCCTTCATTGTCCCAGAATAAGATGGACATTAATCCTGTGACTGCATCTTTATACAGCGCAGTCCAACTTCAAGAAATTGAGTTTACTGACCAAAAAGTGCAGCCATAACAAAAGAGCTTCAGTATGTCAACTCCCTGAATTATACATGAACTTGTTAATTTATAGAGATCCTTTAAAGAGAGATAACAGTTGGTCAGCTCTGATTGACAGATATCACATTATTTTCTGATAAACTGCTTATGAAGCATTTAACATGTTTTTAATATTTAAACTTTGTCAAAGGTGAAAAAAGAAATGTTTACTTGACCATAGGAACCTGTCAAAATCACTTTTCTACAATTGATTATAGACAAGAAAACTCAGAGATGAGAAGTGAGGAAAAGACAGAATGCCCCACTGACACACCAAAGACAGAAGGGGTTCTCAGAGCCTCTAGGCATGGGCTAAGACTACTTGGCACCTGGATCTAAGATTGGGATCCACTGAGCAGAGATCCATATACCCAACACTGCACCTGACTTGAAGAACTGTGACATATAAATATACTTTTAAAGACACTAAGCACATAACAACCTATTTTATACCAATAAAAATGAAGTTGGACTAGAGAGTTGGCACAACAGTCAAGAACAATGACTGTTTCTCCAAAGGACCAAGGTTAGATTCCTAGCATCCGCATGAGAGCGCAAGCCATCTGTAATCCAGATACAGGAGATCCAGTGTACCATTATAGACTTCATGAACACTGCATACATTTAATACACAGGTGTACAGTAGGCAAAACACCCTTACACATATTTGTTTTAATTTTTTAAAAGAAGTATTAAAAACTAAAAACATCTAATAGAGAAAAGGATAGAGTTGTGCTAAAGAACTCTGTTACCCATAAGAACCCTGTCTACTGAATGATAGGAAAGATGGAGCATGGGATCAAAGTGTAGAGCCTTATGGCAGAAGGGCAGGCATCAGTAAGGACAAATGCTAAGGCATATCACCACAAGCTTCTTCTGGAACTCCCACTGGTCATCTGAGAAGGAGCGCTCCATGAAGACAGCAATGGCTTCCTTCTCACAGGCTGCATGCACATCCAGCAGCTCCTGGAGTGTGTCTGTGGGGAGCCTCACTCGCTGGGCCATCTGCTCACTGTAGTGATCAACTGCCCTCTGCACAGCTATGGAATTCTCACGCTCGGCCAGTGTTTTTACTGCATTCTCCAAGCAAGGAACTGTCCCACTGTTGATGGCATCCACATATGTTTCCACTAGAGTCCCCAGTCCTAAGGAGACGTGATATTTAGGGCACACTAGAAAATTTTCACTCCCGGTTTTACAAGATCCTCAAAAGCCCATTATACTAAACAAAAAGTTTTCTTTTCTTCCTTTTATTTTCCTCCTTGTCCCCATCTTCATCCTGCTTCTATTAAATCATTTTCATGTAAAACTCTGAACTGTATTTCTTATTTATTTGGTTTCATTGTCCTTCACCATACAACAAAATTAAAATGATTAAAGCAGTATGATCAAGGGTTTCTACTTTCCTATAGAAACAAATGAAGTGTCCTATTTCACAGAAAAAAAAATCTTTAATTTGTGAGCCCCATTTTCAAATAAAAATGTAGAGCCTTTAGTCTAAAAAGGTCAGGAGTTTCAGGGCAGTAGACAGAGGTTAATGAAACATAGACCCATCTTAGCATGGGCTATTGCAGAAGTGCCATGTCTACAAAGTCAGCTCTGTAAAGAGGATCAAGTTCAAATTCGTTTCACACTCATTCATTAATCATGCACAGCACTCAAAGTCTGCTGTTTCTTTTTCTGACACATGTAAATCAACTAAACTCTTTTGTTGGTTGGCTAATGGACTATGATGCTGGGGATTGAACCTATGATCCTATATGCAGGCTTCTAGGTGAACATTCTTCTGCTGAGCTACATCCACAACATAGCTTAATATTTATTAATTTACTTATTTATTAATTATTATGTTTTGTGATTCTGAGCATTAAATTACTGGTATACTTACTGCATGCTGGTCAAGAATCCTCCCATTGAACTTTGTCTACATCCCTGTTTTATATCTATTTGTTGATTTAAATAATTGACCCACTGGTTAATTTTTTTCTGATTCTGGTAATTGAGCCAGGGCCTTGACCACTGTAAGCACTTCTTGCACCACTGATCTCAGCTCTACCTTCTTTTGTCTATTATCTTGAGACAATTTGCTAAGTTGAATGGGTTGATAATCAAGCTAGGGAACCCCCTACCTCAGCATCCTACATAGCTGACATTACAATGGTGTACCAAAACATCCAACACAAAGCATGTTTTTAAAAAAACATTTCTCTCTTTCCTAAGTAGAGAAACTTTAATAAAGAAGTGTGGATTTCCATATATGATACAAACTTCTGCATTCCCCCATTCCTATAATACAGTAAATAAAAGTGCTGACAGTCCTACCAAAGAATCCAGCCTTCACTCTGGACTGACCCAGAGAAGACATAAGCCTTTCGAAAGTGACTCACGATTCCCAGTGACCAGGACTCCCTCTCTGAGTTTCTTGGTACTTGCATGGGTGAAGATATGAGAACAGAAAGTCTTCGATTGCTTCTGGAATTTAGGATTCAATTGACTTTCTGGTATGCTCTCAATCTTGGCTAAGAGCTGTGGGTCGCTCACTGGCCAGTCAAAGACAAAACATTTCCGCCTGGGAAAAAATTGTCTGATGCATTCCCTGGACCAGTTCGATGTCTGGATTTGGGGATTCTGCCCTGAGGAACAGGAAAAACAGATAGTTGTATGGACATATCTGATGGATTAAAAAAAAAGTCACAGCTTTTTTCTGTTTTTGTTTCTTTTTTCTTGGTTTAGTTTTGGTTTTTAAGCAAGGTTTAAATATCCCAGTCTAGGATGGCCTAGGATTCACTATATATGATCCTGAATTCTTGATTCTTCTGCTTTCACCTGCTGAATATGAGGCCACAGGAGTGTGCTAGCACACCTAGATTAGAAGGTACTAGACATCAAACCTAGAGCTTTTCCACACCTTAGGCAAGTACTTTATCAACTGAACTGTACCCAAGCAGGTAATGATTTACATAATTTTTGTTTTACTTATAATATATTGAAATAAATTTGTTTTCATACAGTGTATGCTGAACTTTCTCCTTCCCAGATGCTTCCAGACTCTCTACCTTTTCCTACCCACACAAGTTCTTACGCTTTCTTTTCTTCCCTCATTAGAAAACAAACAGACTAATATTAATAATAATAATAATAATGATAATGAGATAAAATAAAAAAATTATTAGAACTGGAAGGAGGTAGCATCCACCTTTAATCACAGCACTGAGGAGGTAGAGGCAGAAAGAATTTTGTAAATTTGAGGCCCGTCTGGTCTACATAGTGAGATCCATGATAGCTAGAGCTATACAAGAGAAACTCTGTCTCAAAATCTGCCCCTCCCAACAACCTAGAATAAGACAAAACAAGCGAATAGAAAAAAGATTCAGAGAAAAAGCACAAGAAACACATACAGACACCAAGACACACACTTTTGCACACAGAAAACCCACACAAAAACTTGAGAACCATAATATATAAGTAAAAAATCTGTAAGATTAAAAAAATGCCCAGACAAAGCATTGTGTAGCCAAAAAAAAAAAAAAACTTAAAAAAAAAACAATAAGTTCATTTTGTGTTGGCCATGTATTCCTGGGCATGAGTATTTCTACTATGAAGGTATCAAATACAGGGCTGTAAGACAATATTCACAGACAACTTCTCTCTCATCCCTCCCAACAATGCCGTTCTCATTACGAACTAATACCTCCCCACTCTCGTGTCTCATTTTTCCTTTGTTTTTTCTTTGGGTCCTATGTATGCAGCCAAATATGCTATTGCTATTGTGTGCATGACTTTAATCGTCATATCACAATCAGGGTAACAGCACCCCAACACTTTCCTCTCCATCATTTAAGGAGATAGTTTTCTTCATGTTTATTTAAAAAAATGTATGGAGAATATACTAGTACCAGTTTTAGAAAGTTGTATCTTTACTTTTAAAAAATTAGACTTAGTATGTGAAATAGATTATTCCAATAGGTAGCTTTTTTATTGAGTTTTTGTGTCTAACAAATAAGCATCTATGTTTTAAGCAAGCAAAAGCAGAAGCCACCATAGCAAATAAAAGTGTTCAGTCTTCAAAACTTTCCCATTCTTTTCCTCATCTGATTCTAAGGTACATCTTAGATAAAGTACAACTTGACTTTAAGTATTCTTGCCTGGTATTGGGCTCTGCTCTTCTTGGGTGAGTTTAAATTCCTAACATTAAGCATTCACACTCAACTCTCAGTTCCCCTTCTATGGACTTCAGTCTAGCCTCAAATGCCAGTTACTACATAAATGATGGGTAGTGTTCAATGGATCCTACCCCATACTAAGATACTCTGTATTAGTTCAAGCTTTAATACCTGGAATTAGCTTCAAAGCATTCTCCAGGTAGTCATCTTCTGTGATGCAGTGACCATCCAACTTCAGTTCCAGGGTGAAGTCCCGTACAGTCCAGATAAAGTCTGGAAAGAAACTCACAAATTCTCTAGCATCTTCTATAGCATTAGATCTTGGAGAGGATTTTGCTCTAATGAGCTCTGTGAGTTTTGTCACATAACCAGAATTCAACTAAGGAAAAGGAATCCAAAATCACAATCCTCACAATTCCCTCATTTAAAAAGTAAGTATAAACATTTTGCTTTATTTTCTATAGTATCTGACCCTCCAATAGCAACCGAGTCACACCCGAGTCTCATTCTCAAAAGTTCTTCAATAGAAGATAGTACATTGGCTCTTTAAAGGATACTGCAACTTCTCCAGGGCATCATTGTTGATGGTGCTCATGCTGTTGTAGACAAAAGTGCTGCTCAGAAGAACTGCCAGGGCAAAGATCCAGGCATCATTTGTAGGGTCACCCTAGAAGGCACATGGTCTTTGAATCTAACTCTTTTCTTAACTCTCATTTAAAGCTCATCCAATCTTTGTTTTCTTGAGCTTTCATTTATTATTTCTGCAGAGGAATGAGCTCTAAGGACATGAACATACATTTCAGCTTTAACTCTTTCATTGGGATTTTTTTTGATCACATTTTCTTGATAAAAGAATTTATATGATGTTTTCTTTACAGTGTTTTCTTCCTTCCTTCTTTCCTTCCTTCCTCCCTTTCTTTCATAAACAATAAGATGGAGTAATATATTATCCATAGAAAAACCCAACATGGTATGTGTAGTAAAATTAGATGTTCAGTGGAAGGTCCTAGCACTTATTTCTTCAGAATACATTTGAGTCTTGTACCATTCATTTCACACCATTGAGAACTCTACTTATATCCAATTAAAAACAACAAGGAGTTATCTATGTCAGTTAGATGTTTCATACCATTCATATACTCCATGAACAAAAATTGAAAGTAATTTTAATGGTAAATTTAGAAGATGAATTCAACAAACTTGAACTTTCTTATTAATAATACACAAGAGGATTATAAGACCTTTATACATTAAATTGAATGTGAGACATTCCTTCAGGGTTCCTACTTCAATGAAAGAGTCTGCCAGACATTCTACAAGACACAGAAGAAAGTGATTGACAAACTACCACTTTTTAGGTAAAAACAATCTTTTAAATTTCCTGCTTCATGGAAAAGTCTGCTTGGTACTATGGGCCTGTAGGCTGAAGATGTCTCCCCCAATGTTATAGAGGAACTTTGGGTGACTGTCCAGGTAGCGAGATGTCTCTGACAATTCCAGAGTTTTGGAAGTTGCTTACAATGCATTTCCTGTTTACTTAGGTAATATTATATCCTTCTGGGGTCTTTGATGGAGTTGAAGACAGATAGTTATAGTTTTCCTTAGTTATTATAAAAGATAAATTATATATGAAACTTTAGCCTCACAAAGAAATATTGTAACTATAATTTTTGCTTGATACCTGCTTTGTTATATGTAATTTTACTGCGTTAAAGTTAAAACTTTTCTTTTATTTAGACAGAAAAGGGGAGATGATATGGGATTCCCCTCTGTATGCTATGAATATGTTTTATCACCATTGGTTAATAAAGAAGCTGCCTTGGCCTATGGCAGGGCAGAATATAGCCAGGCTGCAAGAGGTAGAGAAAGAGAGTAGGTGGAGTAAGAGAGATGCCATGTAGCCGCTAAAGAAGAAAGACACCCAGAACCTTTCTTGTAAGCCACAGCCTGATGTCTATGGGGCCGACTTATGGAGGCCCATATTCCACATTGGCTGGTGGCCAGAGAATCTGAGCACATTACAAGGCACAATTTGCACCTTCCACACAGGAGGTGGTTGCTCTTTTATAGCAAAACAAACTGACACCAACCTAGCAAGGGGTCAGGATGTGCTAACGTCATTCTGCTCCTTTTATTATAAATTAGGTCGCCTGTGGAAGAGGTATTTTCAGGACATGACAAAACAGACATAGGCAGGAAGTGACCTAAGTCATTCCCCCGCTACCTAGGAAAGAATGCTAAGAAGTTTGTATTACCTGCCCACTTCAGTTTACCTTGATATGAAATATGTTTAGAAAATAAACATGGGTGATTTTTAGGATGTGATTTCAGATTTTCAGGATCTGAATGATTCCTGAACTCCCTCCTGATACTCTCGTGTGAATTGTGTTTTGATTCCCACACCTCTACTCTGGTATAAGAAATAATTTATGTTGGTCCTGGACCCTGACACATGGTGATACACATATTATTAGAAATGGGTTGATTTAAGATATAAGTGCAAGGTAAAAGTATGCCTAAGCCTTTGGCAAAGGAGTATAGTAATTAATATAGCTTCTGTGTGATTATTTGGGTCTGGGGAGCCAGTAACAAAAGCGCAATATCCAATTACAGAGTACTATCATGCAAGCTCTGCTGAGTGGTGATGAATGACACCTTGCAGGTATTAGGCAGGTGGTGAGAAATGTCTCCATGGCAAACTTACAGTTATGAATTGTTGTTCCAGTTCAAAGCAGAGGCATAATTTTTGAAACATAATTTCCATGGAATTGAGTAAGTTTTGAGAACATGCCCATTTTACCTATACCTTACTCCTCTCTTACTGCCCCCTTTCGTACAGGTTTTTGCCAAGGGGTTTATGCCAATTGATACATCAATAGCATCAGTTTAAGATCACCAGATACACGTGATGAGGAGAACTGTATCAGGTCAAAGCCTTTTCCTCTTCTCACCAGTGTCTCCAGAGCTGGTACCAAAGGACTAAGTCTGAGCCTCTAAAAGACTTTTGGTTCAATGAAGTCTAATCATTCCATTCTTTGAAAAGATATAAATGCCTTATCTAATGGTGTACAATACTCGGTGTTTTTTCTCTAGAAGTGTGGCTGAAAGAATCAAGTTCAACTCATCTTCTATAGTTTTGCTTCTAGGCAGAAGGTTACATTCTATATGTTGAATTGCAGGAGGTTATTAAAACACAAAGAGAAATCAAGAGTAACTTCATCTGCCACTCACTTTCTGTCTCACCTTTTCTACATCTCCAAGACCCTCGGTATCTAGAAGTATGAGGGTGTGATTCATCTTGGTGGGGTGGGGCACACACCACATCCAGATGCCCTTGGTTTGAGACTGCACTGTGGAGCCCAGAGGGAAGCCTGTACGGAAGAGGGGAATATAGGTATATATCAGCAGATAGACCAGAGAGCTAAGGAAACTGTTTTATTTCTACATGGCAGAACATCCCAGGAAATAAAATGTTGTTTTCTCCATTTCATCATAAGCATCTGACTTCATTTACCATCTATTTCAAGGAGCAAGGGAAGTCAGTTATGTTGACAATGCCAAGTAAGGGTCCAAGATGGAAATGAAAGAGGATCTTCTGAGTTAAGTAAAGGGAAGGGTGTTAATGAAGAAAAAGTCTGAACAAATAGGCTTTAAAGCCTGAGTGGAAACAAGAAGATCAATTTAACATCATCTCCAGTTACACAGCGACTTTAAGGCCAGCCTGTTACACCTAAAATCAGACTCAAAAAAGAAATTTATATGTAAATAAATGTTTAAATTAAATGTTTAAGTAAAATAGAAGACTGGTGACTTGAAAGATATAGAGGTTATGGGGGAGTGGAAAAGAAATTGAAAGAAAATAATTTTACTTTAAAAAATTGGTAAATCAGGTATGGGGCAGTCATGGTGGAATGTGGAGCCCAGATGGGTTTTTCCATGTTAGGTACCAAAGTCACCTTAATGTGATGGGCACATCCCACACAGAAAACAAAGCATTTTTCTAAAAAGAGGAGACACAACTACACAAGTGAGAGAAGATTAAACAAATGAATTGGATCCCGAGGAGCAGCATGAGTTATTTCATTGGTGCCTATAATTAACTCAGGGTTAAGGTTCATTTTCCTTCTTCAGCTAGATTGGCTTTCCCACGTGTGACTCTACCACAGTAAGAACCTAAGCTGTAGGAGTTCAAGCAGTTGGCTGTTGTCCGGACAACACGCACCGTTGTTCTGTCCAGCCAGGCAGTTCATCAGGTATGATTTTCCTGTGCGGTACATGCCCACAATGCCTACCACCACCACAGGCTGGGAAATACTGTTAAGAATCTCGATGGCTCTTCGATTCACCAACAGCTGCTTGTTCTTGTTTTCCACCAGACATATGGGGGCCTTCGTGGTTTCTGATGCCATGACAACCTGTCAAATCGAAAAGGCTGTCAGTACAACATTGCATCCTGGAGGCACTCAAGGCCTGTCTATCAGAGCTTCCTGCTTGTGAAGCTGGACTGGTTTCCTGGGCCTCTCTCTTTCAAACCATGATGATACAAACTGCACATTAAAACCACACCAATGTTTTCTTGTCCCGTGTTTGTGCCAAATGCCAAAATGTTTGGTAAGTGGGTACGGTAGTGTGCTCTGTGGGTATTTTGGGGGTGAGTGCTCGTCTCTGAGTGCCAGCTGACTCAGGCTTCTCATGGCATTTGTCATTTCATTGATATTTCATTTTTTCTTTCTTTTGTCTGCCTCTCTCTTTATAGTACTTTAAGTCAATTGGATAAAGTGCCCACCAGAAAGGAAACCAATGTGGTCTCATTTTAAGACCTATAACTTAATTATGCCATTTTAAAAAAATAAATTTGGAGGTGACATTCTTGAGAACCTGGTTCTGGTGTCTAGGATGTGAACACAAATTTGGAAGACTGAAAGGCAACCATTCCTTTCTTTCTTGGAGAGTAGCCTTTGTTGGAATGAGTAATCCTATGGCCCTCTTTTAGACTCGCTGAATTGAAGCAGCAGGATTTCTGTTGAATGCCTTCTGGATCTGTGAGGTTCCTATTTCCCTCAAATGTAAAGTGTATCCATTACATTCTTGTACCATGAATAATAATAATAAAAAAACAGAGATAGATATTGGGGTTCAACCTGAAGATCAGAAAAGCAGAGTAGCCAGCCACTGACTCTAACCTCTACCTCAGTCTGAAAAGGTGATCTTGCCTCCAGGAATCTTCAAAATGAAACTGAGATGATACCTGTCTCCTCCCATCTTATATTCCTCTCTTGTTCTGGGATTAAAGGTGTGTGCCACTACTGCCCGGCTTCTACAACAAACTAGTGTGGCTACTGGGATTAAAGGTGTGGGCTGCCATTGACTGCTGTGTGTGGCTGACCCGTGTGGCTGTTTTACTTTTGGATCTTCAGGCAAGCTTTATTTATTAAAGCACAAATGAAATATCACTACACATTCTAACTTCTGTAAAAGTCTTTAACTAATGTAGCGTTAGCTCCATTTCTAAACATAGACATAAAGGCATAAATTATAAATATGAATCTATTTAAACCATTGTCTAAAGTGCTGCTGATTCACTATTCCCAGAGCACCCATGAGTCTTCTGTGTACACACCAGGGTTCTGTATAATAACTCAGAGTGGTGCACTGCTGATTCTGCATCCCACTTTCACTTCTGTCTTGTGCAGAAGTCCTGAGAGCATCCGTGTATCACATGCCCAAGTCCTCAATACAAATTTCTCCACCCATGCTTTTGGCTTTCTGTGCACAGTTCCTTTCCCAAGAGGATTTTCCTAGCTGTGTCATCCTTAGCAATCTGCATGCGTAGGACAAAAATCTCCTACCGGTTCCTGTTTAATTTCTTTCCTAACACATTTTCTCTAAGCAGCCAGGAGAACCAGACTTCCCTTCAAATCAACCCCACTGAAATTCAAGTTCTTCTTACAAGCATCTTTTTCCTGCATGAATGTAAATGAATTTAAGTACATTTTCTGCCACTGCATAAAAGCTTCTTTTGCCAGTTTCCGGTCACATGCTCCTTAGTTCCTCCTGTGCTTTAACAAAGGTCCCTTTTATATTCTTTTTCCTATCACTATTTTATTTGTAATAATATGCACCCATTCCTTAGGATGACAGGTATTTTCTGTGACATTCTCCTCACTTACTTCTGAGTTCTCACCAGAAAAATCCAGTGTCCAAATTTCATCAACATTTCTTTCAAAGCAATCTAGAATTTTCCTACTGTGCTTCTTACAATTCTTCTGGATTATTAACCTTTAGTTATATCTGTGGGTCTAAGTATGTGTTATGGTATCATACCATATTTCAGTGGCTAAGTCTTATTAATTTCTAAGTTTACCTCAACAAAATGCCAAATTAAATGGCTTGAAACATGGAGAATTACTCTCTCATATCTTGGAACCCAGACGTCCAAAATCATAAGCAGGATGTGGTCTGCCTCCCAGCAATTTAAGGTAATACCAATCCTTGCTTCAAAAATCCAAGATGACATCATTTTGAAAGACTTAACTAGTTATAAATGTTCAACTATATAGTGGCACTTGAGTGTCGTATGAGTCCAGAGCTTGTTGCAACCAAAACTCCAGTCTATGACCAAATATCCAGTGACCCATTTTCTATAATATCCTTGTAAATGAATGTATCTGTATGGGAATGTCTGGTATAGAAATCTTATGTTCGTTATCTTACTGATCCTGAGAAGGAGACTAAAATTACTTTTTAAAAAATTACCTCTTAATTTTAGACAGGCAAAAGCAGTAGAGGATAGGCTAGAAGAATTGTGTGAGACTTTACAGTCCATCCATGGAAGAGTCTAATTTGAAGAATTGATTTTTACCATAGCTATCTACTATAAAAAGGGACTTGTCACAGTCTCCTTTTGCTTATAACAGTTTTATAAGATAGATTTGTTGATAGAGAAGCTGCTAGAGCTCTTTATTGCCAGTCACGTGTTTTCAGTATGTGCTCTGATCTGCATAGGAACTGTTTTCCTGCAGTCATATAGTAAACTCTGAATTGCATGCAGAATGAACAGGCTGAGTGAGTCTTAGAAAGTTTGGTTCACTATTCATCAAGTGAGATTCACATCAGCCAATCCTATCCAGTCTTATTTAATACCATGATTTGCTTATTCATTATATATTTGATGATCATAATGCCACAGTCAATGTGGAATTCAAAAATGTCTTGTGATGTTTACCAACTAGGATCCAGAATATTGTGGTTTAGCATTTGATAGTTTACTTGCCTTTTCAAGGGGTCAAGACAAGAGCACTTGGATATGTTTTACAAAGGGGCATCTTACTATTCTACTTCTGCTTAGCTGTCTTTCTTCATACCTCATGGTTCACAATGAGTATCCATCATAACGCATTCTACCCAGTAGAAGAAGGGAAAAGGAAAGAGTCTATGACTCCTCCCACAAAAGACACACCTTGGGTGAATCTTAATGCACATTTCTGCTCATACCCCATTTGCAAGAATTAGGTCTCATTGAAGCCTCTCCTCCAAAGTGCTAAGGTAGGCATTAAAAGAAAGACAGATAGACAGTGAAAGAAAGAATTGGTGTATGAAAATGAACATCGAACTATGACAAATTAACCACGAATGTCTCATAGTATATAGTAAAAAAACCAGATAAATGTCATTTTATATATGCCATATATATATGTGTGTGTGTGTGTTACCAGATATGTAGTTACATATAGGATTATACTTGAGTAAAAAAGAAAGTAATTAAGTATAAGTTGAATGAAAAATGAACTAAAGGCAGGTGAGATGACTCAGGGAGTAAGAGGATTTGCTGTGTAGGTATGTGGACCTGAGAATCCCAGATCCCACTTCAAAAGCACCAAACTTAGAACTGTGTGGAGTCAAGACAGGAGGGTGCTGATGCTTGATAGAAGCCAACCTAATTCCAATTTAAGTGAGAAACCCTGTTTCATGGTAATAAGTCAGACTAATGAATAAGACATTCAAAATCTTTCTCTGGCCTCTGCATATGTATGCATCTACATATACACATAATGCATATCTCTTTCTCTTTCTCTCTCTCTCTCTCTCTCACACACACACATGAATTTAACAAGACTATAGAAGAGATACTGAGAGACAAATGGGGTACACTGAGTAAAGATGGTACAGAATTTAAACTTACATGAAATAGCATATTCAACAACTGACAAGATTAAAATGTGAGGGGTACATTTAGAATGACTCCAAGTTGTTTGTCTGAATGATTCAATAGATGTCACTGAAATGTGTGAATGCACTGGAACTGGTGATAGAATGTCCCTCCAATTCTTAGGCCAGTCTGACGGTCATGCTCAACTTTGCAATATGATCTGACTCTTGAAATTCACATCAATGTAAGCCCGTATTTGTTTAATGTCTAGCATTTGTTGAGAGTCAAATTAATTCCATCTTATCTCTATAAACCATAAAATCTGCCCTGTTCCATCCAGACAGGGCAGGGTTAAGAAGGATGATGGGGAAAGAAGGAAGGAAAAAGAGAGAAAGAGAAAGAGAGGAGAGAGAGAAATACCTGTTATATGCCGAACACAATTTGAGGTGTTCAGAATTTAGTCATGAACAATATAGAGACAAATTCTTGTCCTGTGTCATGTAAATCTCACTGGGATAATAGTGATACTTGAAATATATATTATATGTGAATATACTTTATATATGACTAAAAATAAATCCTATATTTGTGAGCTTATTTGGTGTATTATTAATCTTCTTCCACTAGAATACATGCATGTGGATGTACACACGTATATAAAAACATACAGAATAGGGAAAGGCAACATTTGCAATTATATATTGTAGAGAACTATGGTCCGAATGATTATACTATCCAGTTTATACATTTAAGACCTGATACTCAATGTGCATGGGAGCATTTCACAGATCATCTAGTTAGATGACAAACAGGAGGAGTTCCGATGATCTGTATCCTTGTAAGAAAAGGAAGAGATCAGAACTTTCTGAGTCCATCATGTGAAGACACAGAAAAAACACAACAGCTGTGAACTAACAAGGGTGCTATAAGCAGACGCTGGCTCTGATGAGATATTGTCCCTAAACTCCTCATCCATCTTTGGGTACATGAAGCACATTTTTTGTCGACCCAGTCTATGGTATTTTGTGATAGAATCCAGAGTTGACTGAGACATGTATCTTGGGTAGGCCTTGCTGAGAACAAGGCAAACCGAAGTGAATCAGTGACTTCAAAATGAACAGTGCTTTGTGGGGGGGGCAGCATTCAGATTGACTTAGAGGACAGTGACTGTGAAATAGAGAATGGGGGATAATGAGGAAGTGATTGGGAGTTATTTCTGGTAGATTATTTATATAATAATAGAGTCCCTGGGCTTGGTCTCCAGCACTCGGGAAAAAAACATGCATGGCGCTCACAAATAAAATTGGACAGACTGCCATTGAGCTCAGGGAAAACATAGTTCAGTTCCATAAAGAGATATGTGCTTATTTTGTTTCTAGGCTGACAGAAAAGAGCTGGACAGCCTGAATCATCAAGATCTGATGGTTTTATGCCTAATCATTATTAATTATTGATTGTTTTCATCCCAGTGAGGGGGACGTTTAATGGCACCAACAGGCAGAGGCCATCAGTAGGTCTTGTCTGTCTCTTTGTCTTAAGACAGCACTAAGCAATGCTCTTGTGTTTTCATAGTTTCCGACCTCTCTTTGGGTGTATGAAATAGTCACCAAAATACTCCTGAAGTCTGAGAGTAGCAGCCTAATCACACGTCAAACCTGACCTTCCCAGATTAAGGTGAGCATCTCCTTCTATGAGGACAGTGTGCTTACCACTTCTGAGTTACCTAAGATCAGCTCTAATGAGGGATATATGATAACACTGTGAATGTCAAGTTTTGTTCATATTAATTAAATAAAATTAACCTTGGGTCAGGAGGCAGAGCCATCAACTAGTTGACAAAAAGTAATCATTGAGAGTCAGAGGGAGTCTGGAAAATGGATCTAGAGAGACACACAGGAAGTATTAGAGAGGTACTTTGAGTGATCCTATTTTGTTTGAAGTAACAGAAGTGATGCTCTCTTACTGAGATGCTGTCAGAAAGGGAAGGTCAGCTAGTTGTTCCTCAACTTCTCTGAGCTAGCCGGCTTTTACCCCACCTATGACTCCTGACTATGACTTTTTTTGGTAAATAGAGATTTAGTTAAAAACTATATTTGATTCCAATCCTTGGAGGCAAATCCAATGGGATGCAGAAGTCCCACCAGGTTGCATCCTGAGAAGTCAGCCGGTATAGAGTTGCCATTACTCTGAAACAGCAGTAGATTCCAGTGTAGCCACTGTGTTGATTGGAAACAACACAGTTCTGTAGCTGATTGGATACCCTGTTTTTGTTTGTTTGTCTTGTCAACTTGATAAGTTATCTGAGAAGAAGGAATCACAATTGAACAAATGCCTCTGTAAGATTACATTATGGCCAAGCCTGTGCAGTAATTCCTTAATTAGTTGTTGGTTGGTGATTAATTAGTGGTGCTACCCTGAACAGGTGGTCTTGGAGTCTATAAGAAAGCAGGCTGAGCAAGCCATGGAGTAAGGCAGTAAGCATCCATGGTCACTGCTTCAGTTTCTGCCTGCTTCCAGGTTCCTAACTCAAGTCCTGCCGTATCTTCCTCCAGAATGAAGCATGACATGAAAGTTGTAAGCTGAAATAATCCCTTTCTCTCCAAGTTGTTTCTGATCATGGTTTTTTTTCACAGAAGTAGAAACCAGAAGACAATGGTATAATGCAATAATCACCCTTCTATCTCATTTGAGACGCTGCACAGATTATTAAACATCAAACCAGCCTACTTTCCAAACATGAAGTAAGCACATATTTGTTAATTTTTATGTATTCTCTACCTATTCTGTGTGAATATTATGGGATAGAATACCTGACATCCAAGCTTCTCTTTCTTTTTCTCAGTGAATTGTTTCATGTGTTCCTGATGACTCTCTCCTTTCTCGGCCATTAAATACTGTTCCATCTTGCGCATATCCTCTAACATTTTTATGGTAGCTTTGGCATATTCAGCTTCTTCATGTATGATTGAGAAGGAAAATGAATGAGAAAATTAATGTGGCATTTCTGTGACAGCCTCTTCTTTTTGCTATTGTTTCTGTTAGACAGAAGAATTCTGTCGCCTTAAGTTTTCACTGGAAAAAAAATCCCACTTTTCTTGACTACATTTATTCCTTAGTCATAAATAGTTTTATGAACTGTAGAACACCTTTGCTATATAAACACTAGTGTGTGTGTGTGTGTGTGTGTGTGTGTGTGTGTGTGTGTGTGTGTGTGTGTGTTTGAGACTACTGTAGAAGAATGATTATATGTGTAAGAGCAGGAAAAGCTGTGGTAGTTAACCAAAGGTAATTAACCATCTGATGTTTTTTATATAGACATCAGATGCTAAACCTCGATGACTAAAAAGTTTAGTGAAGCACATATGATAGCATTCTTCTGACAGTGACTGGGATACAGATCACTGGCTACATACCATGTTGTCTTGACCCAGCTAAGAACTTGTACAGCTTACACACCAAAGTCAGACTACTTTCCTAACTTGGGGAACATGAGTACTTTCTTCTTATGACCATTGGCCACAAAGCAGGTTAGATCCCAAAATGCACCCAAAGACATTGATCAGTCACATCTGATTCCTTCTATAATGCATAACACTCCAGGTGCATTTCAAGGTACAGGTAAGCTCTGAACAAGTGCTCTGGATTGAAGACGTCTAGAAGCATGGTGATGATAAGGAAGCAATCCAGATTACGGCAGGTAACTCCCTATTTTAAATAGCATCTTGATTGCATAATTGAAAGTGCACCTAAATTTATGATGGACTTTTCACAAAGGATTCTGTTAAGGTTGTATTAGCCAGTACTATGTGTGGCTAGTGGCTAACATGTTTTCTTCCTACTTGTGCTTCATCTTTATAAACTTGAAGGCAAAATACATATGGAAGCATTAAGAGTAGACATTCATTTAGTGATAATCATCTGATGCCTTGGAGTTGCTCTTAAATTTGTGTCCTGGAAAGAGTGTACAGAAGAAAACTCTGTTTTTGAATTCATAGAATATAACAACATGTAGGCAAAGTACCTTTTTCTTTGTTTCTCTTTTCCATAATCTGAATTTCATTCTGAAGCCTTCTACTCTCTTCTTTCATCCCCTCCTTGAGTAGTCGTTCCTGTTCCTAAGAAGAAAATTGAGGAATAAAAGTACAAGAATAACAAGATGGATGAATTTATTCTTAGCTGCCAAAGTAGCCCTCTTTTTACAATCAGCTTACAATACTTTTTCTCTGTTGTTTTTTGACAATGTCATGCATGCGTATAATGAATTCTGGCCATTTTCATCACCTGTTATCCTCTTCATCCCCTTCTGAGATAGTTTGGATCCATTGTTAACTTGGAGGGTTCTCTAGAACTCAAGGTATGGGATCCATACCTTGGGAGAATAAAGAGAGAGACAAAGACAGAGACAGAGAGAGAGAGAGAGAGAGAGAGAGAGAGAGAGAGAGAGAGCATCCTATGGTTGGCAAAACTCATTCGTGAATTTGGTGACCTAAATACTGATAATCCAGTATTACAATGAACAGGATTGCATTGGTCCACTCAGAGGTTTACTTTTACCTGAGGGAACATTAATATGAGAAAGGGCAACCCAATAGAAATAGAAAGACATTGAAGATGATGTCAGAAAATGGAAAGACTCCCATGTTCTTGAGTAGGTAGGATTAACATAGTAAAAATGACAATCTTATCAAAATCAACCTACATATTCAATGTAATCCCCATCAGAATCCCAACATAATTTTCACAGACCTCGAAAAAACAATACTCAACTTCGTATGGAAAAACAAAACATCCAAAATAGTAGAAACAATTTTATACAATAAAGGAACATCTGGAGGTATCATCATTTCTAATTTCAAGCTCTACCATAGAGCTATAGTAATAAAAACAACTTGGTATTGGCATAAAAACAGACATGTGGATCAATGGAATAGAATTGAAGACCCTGACATTAATCCACACACCTATGAACTCCTGATTTTTGACAAAATTTATACAATGGAAAAAAAGAAAGTGTCTTCAACAAATGGTGCTGACATAACTGGAGGTCAGCATGTAAAAGAATGCAAATAGATCCATATCTATCCCCATGCACAAAACTCAAGTTCAAGTGTATCAAAAACCTCAACATAAATCCAGTTACACTGACCCTGACAGAAGAGAAAGTGGAAGGTGGCCTTGAATGAAATTGGCACAGGAGACCACTTCCTGAATAGAACACCAGTAGCACAGACACTGAGATTGACAATTAATAAATAGAACCTCATGAAACTGAAAAGCTTCTGTAAGGCAATAGATATAGTGAATAAGAGAAACAGCAACCTACATAATGGGAAAAGATCGTCACCAACTCCTCATCGGATCTAAACAGAAAAATCTCAAATGACTGAAAGACATTTAAGGAATTGTTCAACATTCTTAGTCAGCAGGAAAACGCAAATCAAAATGACTCTGAGATGCCATCTTACACCTGTCAGAATGGCTAAGATCAAGAACGCTAAAGACAGCTTATGTTGGAGAGGATATGGAGTAAGGAGAATACTCCTGCATTGCTGTTGGGAGTGTAAACTCATAAGACACTTTGGAAATCAATATGGCGGCTTCTCAGAAAAAAATGGGAATCAGTCTGCCTCAAAAACTAGCTAAACCAATATTAGGCATATATCCAAAGGATTCTCAATCATACCACAAAGAATCTTGCCCAACCATGTTCATAGGAGCATTATTCATAATAGCCAAAACCTGGAAACAAATTAGTTGTACCTCAGGTGAAGAATGGATAAGGAAAATGTGCTACATTCACAATGGAGACTACACAGCTGTAAAAAACAATAACCTCTTGAATTTTGCAGGCAAATGGATAGAACTAGAAAAAAATAATTTTGCGTGTGGTAACCCAGATCCAGAAAAACAAAAATGGTATGTGCTCACTCCTAAGTGAGTATAGCAGCAAAATACAGCATAATAAAATCCACAACCCCACGGAGGCTAGAGGACCAAGAGGGATCAAAGAGGGATACATGGATTTCCCTGGGAAGGGGACATAGAAGAGACCTCCTGGGTAAATTGGGCAGAAGTAGGGGCAATGTTGGGCTGAAGGAGGGGTTTCTGCAGTGCTTAATGAAATTAATTGCATTTGGATTAATAATTCATGCAAATTAAAGGGGAAGATTAAGGTAGACTGTGATATTTAGCCTTCTGCTGTGCTTTTGACTGAGGACAGTAGATGATAAAGCTGAAATGACCTAGCTTTGTACCTGTAGTTTAAGGGCCAGAATCCTTTCTTGCTCCTTCACTATCTGAGCTCTTTCACCATCCATTTTCTCAGTCAACTGCCTCACCCGTTCCTGATGACATCTTTCTCTCTCCTTCATCATCTGCACATGCTTCTTTTTCATTTCCTCCAGCAAGTCTACACTGGCCTGTGCAGAGTCAGCTTTTACCCGTTCCACTAAAGAAAAAGGGAAGAACAGTAAGTACCTCTTCATTATCATCTCTTTCCTTGTTCTCCACTTCTGAAGAGCAAGCTGTGTGACTTTTACGAGGGAACTACATACAAGGGTTTGTCCTCTGAGGTAACCATAATATTGATGAGTGCATTTGCCAAACTCACCAACGACTTCAGAAGCCAAGACAATATTGCTGTTCTTGTTCTGGTTTTAATAGCAACAGATTTAGTGAAGATTATGGAAACTTTTATGAGATAGGACATAGAGTTTCTTGGGTCAATTCTCACCTTCGATCTCCTTTTGCTTTACTGTAAGAGCCTGGTCTCTCTGTAGAATTGTCTCAGCCATAACCACGTTGGACTGCAAGTATGCCTGCAGAATCTCTTCAGCCTTGGAGTTCCCAAGAACACATGTTAACAGAAGGAAACGGTACATGTGTTTGTTTCTGTCTGTTTGTGCCATCATTTCATCAAGGAGCTATGCTTCTTGTATTAGGTAATTCTGGATCTCATGTCTCCCTATCACATGCTGCCACAAAGAGAATTGTGAAACCTTCTAGAAAGAGTCTTGTAATAAGTTATAGGGACATCGAAACAGATTTGCTACCCTTCAAATGGAGAGTTATATACATTACTGGAAACACTAGAACTATGGCTCCATGTAGGCTGAAGATGCTCAAGAATGAGGCCTTCATGGGGAAAGCAAATTAGAGGAGTTGAAATAGACCAAGAAAGAAGGGAATTGAAGGCAGGGGTAACACCTGACAAGGAGAAAAGATGACCCTCATTGCACTCATAGGTCCTGCTTCCCTTAAAGCCAGCTTGAAAACTAAACTTATGAAAGTATCATCTCTACTTAAGCAACTACCATTGTATCTCTGTCCTCTATAACATCACATGTCTAGCAGTAACTGTGAGTTACCTCATAATCCATGTTATTTGAATGCACTGCCTTTGTGACCACTTACAACTCTACAACTTATCTTATGTCATTAATGGACTCTCTTGGTGTTTTGTTGTTGTTTTTTTTTTTTTTTGACTGATTTAGAAACTAAGTACTATGCATACAAAACCCCAGATCCGTGTGCAATCACATCTGGTCACACTGGCGTTCCATGCAGGCATGTCAGTAGCATCTCACTGTTAATGGATAAAGCTCTTGATTACCTGTACACCCTTCCTGGGTTCCCTAAGGTACTTTGTCTTCAACTCTTCTCTCTTCTCCACAAAGAGAAGATATCCACCTGGCTGAGAATAAGCACCCTTTGCCACTGCTTCTTCTAGAGGGCTGAAGATGTTCCGAAGTAATTCTGAGCACAGGTCCGATGATAGTTTGACATTCTTGTTGCAGGTGACCTTCCACCTCTTTTCTAGCTGAGCCTTTAATCCAAAAATAAAAAAAAGTAAAGCAGGAGGAACAGGAAAACTTTAGTTCAACCCACAGAACTCGAGGCACTTCTCCATGAAGACCCTTTTTACCTATGGCAGGGCTTCATCTTTTGCTCTTAGCCTGGACTTCCTCTTGCAGTCAGTCCATTTAAAGGGTGCTTAGTACAATCACATCTACTTTTACAACACTTGGTTGAAATAGTTCCATCCATTTATAGTGACCAGCCATCACCATAAATGGAATACAAGTGATGCAACATCGGCCTGGTCAAGTTTCTTTGCTTTTGCTTAGTTTTGACCTTAAATCAGTATGATGATAGGAGATATCTTATCAAATTGGAGCTTCCACCCATCCCTTATATATGTACAATTAGGATGAATGTTGTAAATATACAATTTTTATACAAATACAAATGTAAAATTTATTCAAAAGCTTCAAAATTTGAGTCCATAACAAGAAAGTTCTTTTCAATAATTATGAAAAGATACAGTCACCATTTAGTAACAAGTGCCTCTCAAAATAAATGCCTGATATTTCCTTATAATTTTCTGAATTTCACAATCCCTATCCATTTAAACATGGCATAAAGTTACCAATAATTCCTTTTGAAATGCACAGTCTTCATCTTTAAAGGAAGTCCTGAGGAAGATTTCTATGGCCTCTCTCTCACAGGCCCTGTGCAGGTCCAGCAGCTCCTGGAGGGTCTCTGTGGGCAGCTGCACCCTCTGGCTCATCTGCTGGTCATAGTGGGCAATGGCCTTTTGCACTGCAGCCAAGTTCTCCATTTTTGCCAAGGCCAGGACAGCGTTCTCCATGCAGGGGAGATCCCCACTGTTGATGGCATCGATGTATGAGAGCACCAATTTCTCTAGTCCTGCATTTAGAAAACAGGTGATGATGTTTGTTTTAGAGTGAAGTAGTCTCCATATTTTCTGAGCATGTCCATGCGTAATCAGTACACTCTTCAATAGCATAAATATTAACCAGAAGCCTGATAGGAAATGCACACTTCCAATTTAGCCAAGCTCAGTATTGAACAACAGAACTTTAAGGTAAACAAAATGTTTTGTATCTGTGGCTCCCATTATCACTAAGAACTAGCCTCATAAAGCTATTTTGCTCTCAAAAGGTGGACATGTACATTGAATCTGTACTATTTAAAATCAACTTACATTTAAACTAAATATAGATGTATATGTCTTTGGATGCCAAACTGCACAGTGCAAGTTCATGTTAGCAGAGAAGTAATATGTATAGAATCTCTTTGCTTTAACCTACAGAAAATTTTCAAAGACAGGTCATTTTCTAACCTGCAAATTTATGAATTAGCTTTAGGATATCTAGAATTTGGAAAACCTGTCAAAAATGAAGTGTGTGGGTATTATTTTCCACCAAAGAGTGTACTCTCTCAGCTATCAAGCAGGACTGAGCAGGACACTCACGAGCTCCATTGACTTTGACACCTCCTGGGAGAGCTTTAGCCTTGGAAGAGCTGAAGATGAAGGAACAGAACTCTGCTGCCTGCTGCACAAAGTCAGAATCCAGCTCATCGTCATGCAGGTTCTCAAGCTCAGAGAGCTTCTTCCACTCAGTGGGTGGATAGAAAACAAAGCATTTCTTCCTGGGGAAGAACTTTCGAATACAGAGTCGGGGCAGGTTGTAATTTTTATCTTCTTCACTGGAACCTGCAGAAATTAAAGAAAATATAGCCACATAGCTAGTAGGGTGTTAATATGTTTCCTTAGGGTTTCTTCCAATAAATCTTCCTTCTGTTCCATGTTTTTGGCAGTGCAAATCTCTATACAACTTGAAAGGATTATTAAAATAATCTGATCAAATAACAAAGTCAACATGCCTCCATTGCCAGGGAACACTATCATTAAAATTGACATAATAAGACAGATACAAAACCACTTCTTATAAATAATGTAGAAAAGTAAAATAGTGAATATTAATATCTGCAACAAAAAGCAGTTTCTGGTACTCTTCTCCCTATTTTCCAGTAACAATTCAGGTAGGTACCTTTTTTGAGCTTCAGGGAATTCTCCAGGTACTCATCAGCTGTGAGGCTTTGTCCATCTGCTTCAAGCCTTACAGTCACATCCCTCAGAGTCCACACGAAGTCAGGGAAGAAGCTCACAAACTCAGATGAGTCCTCAATCCCATTGCTATGAGGTAAAGATGTTGTTCTGATCCGATCAGTCAACTCTGTCACATATCTAAGAAGCTAAGGAAGAGGGGTGGACAAACAGGGTCCAAATCTTTACATCGATCTCTTCTATCCCCACACTTTGCATTGCCTTTCTCTGACCCGATTTTCAACCAATTAATAGGTGTATGACTTTGATGTGGGATTTCCCTCTGTATGCTATGAATATGTTTTATTACCATTGGTTATTAAAGAAGCTCTTTCAGCCAATGGCTTAGTAGAGTAAAGCCAGGTGGGAAATCTGAACAGAGATATAGAGACAAAGTAGGCAAAGTCAGAGAGACGCCATGTAGCCACTAAAGGAGAAAGATGCCATACCTTACTGGTAGGCCACAACCTTGTGGTGATACACAGATTAATAGGAATGGGTTAATTCAAGATGTAAGAGCTAGTTCGAAATATGCCTGAGTAATTGGCTGAACAGTGTTGTAATTAATAGAGTTACTGTGTGATTATTTTGGTCTAAGCAGTCAGGAAACAAACGAGCAGTCTCCGTTTACATGACATTATCATTCTCATGCTTTTCTGCACTTGGATAAATGTGTGTGTGTGTGTGTGTGTGTGCTCGTGTGTGTGTGTGTATGTGTGTGTGTGCTCGTGTGTGTGCATGCGTGCATACATACATATATATATATATATAATTTAACTGTACAAATACATAGGCCACTGTCCTGTGAACAGAGGAGATTCAGTCTTTTACTCTCACTGCCCCCTCTTGTGTGTGTGTGTGTGTGTGTGTGTGTGTGTGTGCGTGTGTGTGTGTGTGTGTATTTCTGCTCTGTGCTACAACAAGGATACTGCAGCTGGTCCATGGCCTGCTGGTTGATGGCTCCCATGCTGTTGTACACAAAAGTGCTGCTTAGAAGTACAGCCAGGGCAAAGATCCAGCAGTCGTTGTCACTGTCACCCTGGAAGTCAGAGCACAAGTGGGTGAGGAATGTGTTTTGGTTCTGCCACTTTCCAGACCAAGTGTAACAAGAGTATGATCACCTTGAGTGTTTCTAGAAGAATTAGAAAAACCTATATAATGCTTACTATCTATACAAGGCATCCAAATTCAAGCACAAATGTCCAAAGAAAATGACAAGGTTTTTGCATTTTTGTTTGTAATTATTCTCTTTAATAATTACCTGTTGTTAGTTCCATTAACACTGTGCATTCACTACATTGCTCTTCTATGATTCTTGTAAACATTTTTCCTCTACTCTGATAGCTAAGCTTAGACACATGTTAGATAAATGAAATGTCATTAAAAGCTATCTAACGTAGGAGATGAGGGTATAAATTGCAAACTGAGCCCTCAATTCTTACTTTCTCAATATCTCCCAGGCCCTCTGTGTCAAGCAGAACTAGGGTGTGGTCTGCCTTCTGGGGATGAGGCACACACCACATCCAGATCCCCTTGGTGTGAGACTGCACTGTGGAGCCCAGAGAGAAGCCTGCAAAGCAGAGAAGAGAGAATAAAGGAATATAGTTAGTAGAAGTATTTCAAGAACTTGCTATAAATTAGTATATTAAAGGCCAGGACAGCTAACTGACACTAAAGTTTCAGCAGAAAAAATAACTAGTTTCCAGTCATTTAGTGTGCAAGTGGTACACACCCATCTAGACTTGCACCAAGGTTGCAGAAACAAGTTGAATTCCTGAGTACACTGAATAAAGCTGTGAAGATGAAGTGTCAGTTGCTATGGATACCCCAGGATACAGGAGATGCCAGGACTGTGCGACATCCACTGAGAAAAGCTAGAGGTACTGAGTGTAGCCAGTCTGAGATGGAGGATATGGTTAGGATCAGAACTAAACACCCTATTGGAACCTACCTGAAGCCTCCACCTGCTCTGACTGCTGGATGTGAAGCTTGGTTTGGTCTTTGTCAGGACTTTATTCTTGTTTTGGTATGGTCTTTCCAACTATCCTTTTTATCTTTGGAATGGAAATTTTTATTCTATACTGTCATATATTGGAAATGTATAAATGGCATTTTAATTTTCCGTGAGATCACAGTGAAAAATTTTCCTTGAATCTCAGAATTTTATATGCCATTAGAACTTCATGACTATGAGGATTTTGGAAATGGAATCCAATGAATTTTGCATTCTGAGATGGCCAAGAGCTAATAGGGACCAAAGGCAGAAAGTTCTGACTTGTGTGCGAACCATCACTCTCAGACTCAAATGTTTTAGTACTTGGTCCCTAGTGGGTAGTGCTAATTTTTGGAGATGTAGACATTTGGAAGGTGAAGATTGACTGGCAGAGGTAGACTAGTAGAAGACCCTTGGTGTTTAACAGTGACTCTAACTTGGGTCTTGTAATTCTTGCTGCATAGGTGTGATGTGAACAATCCATAAGCTTCCACTGCAATGGATGAAACCACTGTGTAAAGTCTTCCCTGCCATAATGAACTGATAGTCCTTAACTGTGAGTCAGAGTAAATCCTTCTTCTTAAAGTTGTTTCACCACAGCAACAAGCAGAATACAACCTAAAATAATTGCATGAACTGAAACAGAGTTTTATACCGTTTATATTAGCATTTGTTATAGCAGCCAAAGGTTTCTCTGTGCAGATGAATAGATAACAAAATTGTTACGCAATATAATTATTCAACTCTAAAAATGGAGGAAAATTGCTACATGTTCTAGCAATGGTAAGTCTTGACACGATCATGTAAATAGAAGAAGTAAGTTACAAAAACAATAGTTGTAAATTTTATGTTAGATATTTTATAACAATAAAAAAAATCTAAAGTAGACAATATGGATTGTAACTTTTTAAAATTTAGACACCAGTGGAAAATTCTTGTTATAGAAAGAAACATAATAACATGTTAAAGTTTATTAATATATAAATTATTAATTTTATTATTGCTTTCATCTAGGAAAAGGAATGATTATTAAAAGGAAAACTAGGAACTACTTGTGATGGTGCATGGGCAATAGTCTCAGCACTCTGGAGGCTAAGGCAAGGGAATCATGAGTTGAAAGATAGCTTGAGTAGCATAACAAGACCCTGTCTCAAAGACAAACAACAACTAAACAAGCAACTCAACTGTGGCTGAAATATTAAATCTTCACACTTGTATGTTGGACACTGATGATGTAGGTAGACAGAGGGGACCCAGCACAGCTGTGTTGGTGGCACTCACCTGTGTTCTTCCCAGCCAGCTTGTTCATCAGGTAGGATTTTCCTGTGCGGTAGAGACCCACGATGACCACCACCACCACCGGCTGTGTGATGGCCGACAGGATCTCCAGGGCTTTCTGATTCGGCCTCAGTTGCCCTTTCACATTCTCTATCAAGCACATGGGGTCTGGCATGCAGGTCTCTGAGGCCATTTTCAGGGTTGTCTCCTGTCTTCAAGTAGAATGGATCCAAATTAGTCCGTAGCAGCCAGAAGGCAAAGAACTAAAATTCTTCAGTTTTGTATGTATCAGTGAACTAATGAGTGGAAAAATCTGTATTCATTTAGAAAGTTTTAAAACTATTAAGAATTTTATAAGAAATGTCAAAGAAATGATTTAACATTCTACAGCTCCCATACGCAAATATTCCATTGGCTGACTGTTTTTTTTTTTTCTGACCTTCACATGGAAGCCTAATTTCTGTCTCTGGATTTTTATTAATCTTGCCACACCTCTGCTTCTATGTTATGGTTATGTAACTTGGTGTTCTTGTTGGACTCCTGCAGTGGGAGTCAGGGGGAGGGTGTCTCTGACTCTTTTGCCTGTTCTTGGGACCCTTTTCCTCCTACTGGGTTTCCTCACCCAGCTATGATCTGAGGGTTTGTGCCTAGTCTTATTGTAATTTGCTATGCCACGTTCAGTTAATAGGGAGGCCTGCACCTTTCTCAAAGGAAACAGAAGAGGAGTGGATCTGGGAGGGAAGGAATATGGGGGGAAAGGGCTGGAAGAAGTGGATAGAGGGGAAACTGTGGTCAGAATATATATTTTAAAATAAAATGTTACACCCTGAAACATAAGCTTTATTAGCTATATACTAAATGTACTTAAACCAGAGAGGATCAAAGAACCTTCAACCAGTAGCTGATGGAACCAGATGCAGAGATTCACAGCCAAGCGCTGGGTTGAGCTTCTGGAGCCCAGTCAAAGAGAGGGAGGAGGGATAATATGAGCAAGGGAGCAGGGTCAAGACCATGATGGGGAAACCCACAGAGACAGCTCCCAAGCTAGTGGGAGCTCATGGACTCTGGACTGACAGCTGGATGGAACTAGGCTCTCTGAATGTGGATGACAGCTGTGCATCTTGTTCTGTTTGTTGGGCCCCTGGCAATAGGACTAAGATTTATCCCTGGTGCATGAACTGGCTTTTGGAGCCCGTTCCCTATTATGGAATACCTTGCTCAGCCATGATGCAATGAGGAGGGGCTTGGTCCTACCTTAGCTTGATATGCTAGGGTTTGTTGACTCCCCATGCCTTACCCTCTCTGAGGAGTGGAGGGAGGGGGGAAATGGAAAGAGGGAAGTTAGGAAAAAACGTGGTTGGTATGTAAAATGAAAGGAAATTTAAAATAACATAAGCTTCATTAACTATACAGTAAATGAACTTAAACCAGAGAGGGTGAGAAAGTAAACATTGAAAATACTGCAATATTTGCAAAAGAAATTTTAAACACTGGATATTGCTGAAAGCACCTGCTGATGTAGTTAGTAAGAGAGCAGGGAGCAAGTCAAGAGTGCCCAGAGAGGCCAGGGTCATCGGAAATCCATTACCTCCTGCTGTACACCTTTAGGTGTTTCTGGTTTGATTTCCTGCTTGTTAGAGAAGAGAGAAATAAATGGGAAGAAAAGGAAGAAAAGGAGCAGGGAAAATAGAAGATGGGAGCCAACAACAATGGTGACAATTGTTAAATAAGGGAGGGAAGCTGGTGGCCAGACATTTAGAGGTGGGGGGGTTGGAAGTGCTGGAATAATTGACTGAGAGATGAGCAGGTGGCAGATAAAGCAAACAGAGACACCATCTTTAGCCCTTAAGGGAAGCCCTTTGGTAAAACACAGGGTCTGATTTCCACAGGAGCAGGCAAGGGGTAAGGATTGAGTGGCTCCTAGGAGCGAGTGGCTCTGCACTACTGAAAGAGGAGATTTGCTGGGAAGTCAGGTCAGCTGTGTGAGAGAAAGCACGCCACTGCCCTGATTGTCTTTCACTCAGGTTCCAGCTGTGCCTGGAGGTTCCCAGAAAATAACCCCACTTGTGTTAATGAACCCACACGGCTGACTGACTTACATGGAATGATATAAGTCTGGACCCAGATTTTCCTACTTTATCTTTAGCTGCCTCCATGGCCATTTCTTAGGAATCTCCGTGCTTGGCTTAACCTCCTGTGATTATCAACTCAAATCCTTTCTGGAATGTACAAAGAGACCCCTAATCCTCACCTCCCCAAAGGGTTAGATTTGATAGCATCTGAGGCTCTCTCACTTTACTATAACCTGATGTTCCAGTACATTTTAAATAGGCAAGGGCCAAAGTTTTCTTTGCTCTACAGCTATAAAAGTTGGAGGAGACTCACCACAGTATAATGTGGTGTCTGGGATCACCTGAATCTATGTTCCTGGGTCATCATCACTCACATTTGACTCTAGAATAAATTGCTATTCTCTTTAAGTCGGAACTGTGTTTTTACACCTAGAAAGTGTTTCCTCTCTTTGTCCTTCACTATAGCAATGGCTCTTACTCTGTATCTCATTCTGTTTCCCCATATAAATCAGCTGCAGGCAGCCCTTTCTGTAGGAGTAGGACTAAGTTAGCTCCATCACTGACCATAGTTATTTAACTGTGTCCCTGTCAGCAGAGACGGGTAAACACCAAGAAAGACAATCCCAATGCATACTCTGCCCTGTTTCAGCCACACGTCTGCTGGTCCCTAACTCAAAGCAAGCCCAGTAGTGGCATTTAGAGACTGGCTGCCCTGATAATGCCACACAGGATTCATCTGATGCCTTGCTCCAGCCCATGCCCAGGAGCAGCCTTTCCTAGTTCAGTAGTTTTTAAGAAAATAATGCCCTCTCACCGCTGCCCAGCTTATGACCCCAGAGCTCTTCAGAGCTGGGGAGAACACTGAAAAGAGAAGTAGCTCAGTCTCTTACCAGCTGTTGATCCCACTGTGGGTGGAAAGGTTCCTTCTGTTCTCTGTTACTTCCTCCTGCAATGATGGGACTTTCTGTATTTCCCCAAGTAATAGGATATTGGAAATCCCGGCAACCTTTGCAGTGGATCAAAGAGCTATGAAACTGAAACTACCCAGTCTAGGCAGTGAGTCAACAGTCACACAAAGAATTTTCAATGCAGAATCTTCAAATATTTATCTTGAAGAGATCTTTGAACTGTATTCGTTTTCAGAAGCAATCCCATAAGACCTAGAATATATATGATTTTCACGTATGCTGCCATTTGGAGAGCACAGATCACGAGATAGTAGATTGTTTTTAAGTGTAATCTCCAGAACCAGAGACTCACTCAGTGGACTGGGCATATTGTTAGAGATGAGGTGATGGAGGGAAACAGCGTCTTCCAGCCTCCTCAACACCCAGCACCTGATACTTGTGCTCACTGCAGTCAGGTTGAGGCCTCTTATTGCTCCTTAGGGAACTTGCTAACTTACTATTAGAGAAGTAACAATTACAGAATCAGGGCAGGATGCTTGTTGATTTCCTAGGATCCAACCTTAAGAACCTCCTAACCCTTTCTGGGGAAGTGAGGATAGCAGAGAACCACAAAATCTCAATAAGGTACCTGCTGTTTCCTTTATAGCACTGTGAGGGGTCCAGAGAGAAAAAGCCTGTTGCAGATGTGGATGACTAATTTAGATCCTTCATCAAGAGTAAGGGAAACACTAAAGGTCTATAATACAATGCTTTGCCACTAAAGGTGTCTGTGCCACTTAACAGCCCGGAATTCTCTAGACCAAAGGTTCTCAAATGTGCGTGGCAACTGCTTTCTGGGTCAAATGACCCTTTCACAAGGGTCACATATCAGATATCCTGTATTTCATATATTTACATTACAATACATAACAGTATCAAAATAACATTTATGAAGTAGCAATGAAAATAATTTTATGGTTGGAGTCACCACATCATGAGGAACTATATTAAGGGGTTGCAGCGTTAGGATAAGAGCCATGATTCTAGACAGCTGCATGACAGAAAATTCTGAAAATGGGCAAATTCCTTAGACATAATGATGCTCCACCCTGCGTTGAAAGTTTTCTTCTCTCTTCTTTAATGATGACTATGATTTTTGTCACTCAGTCCTGTGTTCTCCCCACACCCTGTCACCTTAACAACTTACTGTAACATAGCTGAAATTAATTGGTCTTTGCCCAGTGAATTCCTGATTCCCAGGCTATAGGAGTGGTCATAATAAAAGAAAGCTTCCAGGAAAATATAGAGACTGGCTATGAGGAGGGAAAACCACATTGACATTTAAGTGAGCCTCTGAGGGATGCTTTCTCAGATTCACAGATCCAGGAAGATCAATGACCTTCCAACACAGATAAGATTATCACAACCACCATTCTAGAACTGGCCATCTCTTAAGACTAGGGATATAACTTGGTACCTATCTGCCTGGGTTTGAAATAACATACCTCTGAAAGACTATGCACCACCCCCCTTATTTCAGACAAGGCAAGGTGGCCGCAAAAGTGGGCTCTCATCTTGCGGAACATGGCTCCTTGCTAAGCTGTCTCCTCCTTCCCTCTATTTCTGAAGTCATTGGTAGCATCTCTCAGGTGACTTCAAAACAGGATACTCTGTGGTTAAAATAAAAAGCTATCTCAGAAATGGGAATCAGATCACTCCTTCCCCAGAGCCTCTCTCACCAAGGCCCTCTCTCCCGTAGGTGTCCCCTCCCATAAGGACCCATTCCCCTATTCCTCCCCTAGGCTCCCTCTCCTCTAGACCATCTCTCCCCTAGGTTCCCTCTCCCCAGGCCCTCTCTCCTCTAGGCCATATCTCTCCCTTAGGCCCTCTCTCCCCTAGGCACTTCTCTCCTAGGACCTCTATCCCTAGGTCCCTCTCTTCCTTGGTCCCTCTCCCCTAGCTGGCAGCTGGTGCCTGCTTGTTTCAGAACTCTTGAGAATTGGAAAGCAGAGATAGTCTGCTAGTGACTGAGCCCACAATCAGAAAAAAGGCAAGCTGCTTTGGGAGGAATATAAATTTAATGTGTTCTTGGATTTGATGTAATATCTTGTTTAATATTGATAAAATAATTTTGAGAGAATCTTTGCTTGGCTTTTCTTGATCTTCACTGGTCATCGCCTCAGTATGTCATCCATAAAATCATTTGGTAATCTTTTGTATTAAAGAAGACTGAACTGTGTGTGTAGGATGGAAGTTATTTTCTCTTAGTAAATGATTTCATCTGAACAAAAAAAAGAAAGAAAGTAAGAAAGGAGAAAAGAAAAGGGGGCATTCTCAAGCTCCAAATGATCTATTAGATCCTGCCTATAGGAGAACAGAAATTTCTCACAATGGGGGGTAGGGGGGAATTGAAAGCACTGCCTTGTGCCAAATCAGCCCAGGAGACATTTTTGCCTTTTCTCTCTGTTGGCATCCTTTCTGCAGAATGGTTTATTTAAAACTTCTGTGTGTGTGTGTGTGTGTGTGTGTGTGTGTGTGTGTGTGCATGTGTTTCCAACACCCTCCCTCCCATCCTTCTACTTTTCTCAAATTGATTGCCTCCTATTCTTTGGTTTTTTTTTTTCACACACATACACACATGAGTGGATTTCAACAAGAAACTTGAGCTAGCCTGGGATTCATTATGTAGTTCAGGCTGGTCCTGAATTCATCTGCCTCTGTCTCTTGACAGCTGGGCCATCGCACCCAGCCTTGATGTTACTGAATTTCAATTAAAAATATTTTAAAGTCTGCTTCATTTTTACTAGTCTCTTGAGTTGGTTATTATCTTATTTCCAACAATGAACAGTCAAGGAAGAAATGCTATGTCAGCTTCAAGTCTCCATACACATGCACACACAAGTACAATTGTATCCTCACATGAATTCAAACACACACACACATACATATACATGACAAAGACATATACCTGCACAAAAGAATATGCAATATAGACATAAATACAGAGGACAACTTCTAGGAAAGAAAGAAGTATCTGTCTGAAATGAATTGGAACCCTATCTAGCATGTAGCCTATCTGGCCTGTGTCCTGAGCTGTTTTTAATAGATATGAGAATAGCAGCTCATTATCTTATTGGCTTCTCTTCAGAAAGATGAGTCAGGGTGAGACCCTGAAGGAAGTGACAGATAAGACTGCACTAGTCTATATAATTTATCACACCTATCAGTATTCTGTGATTTTTCCTGGCAGACATGAACAAAAATTTACTCATTACAGATAGGGCGCTGGCAATAGAGCAAGAAAATGATATCATCAAGTCCAGTTTAGTCGAGCCAGTGAGTTTATTGGAACTATTTACAAGAGTTTGCAAGGAGGCCACCTTACGGGAATGTGTGTGACAAAAGGCAGCAGCATTACTGAAAAATCCAGTGAATGATCTCAATAAAGAAAACCTCAGTCCTTCTCCAGTTCACTGAATAGTACTTTTAAAAGGCCACTGGGCAGGGCAGCACGGTGGAATTCCACCCTTGAGAAGGCCCTTTCCCCAAGTTCAGGGGTTCTTTTTCGTTTTCCACTACTAAATCTAGTTCTCACTGTTTGTTTTAGTCCATGCTATTTTATTCCTCTTGGGCATGAGGCAGTGAACTCAAGGTGGAAGCCACCGGCTGGGAATGGCTTGAGTGAATGTCTTTCAGTATCTGTCATAGAAAAGGCCCACATCCTAATGTAACCATTGGTGATGCCGCCCCTCCCCCAGCCTCCCACAAAGCTTCTAGCACTGAGATGCA
Source organism: Ondatra zibethicus (assembly GCA_004026605.1). Taxonomy (NCBI): domain Eukaryota; kingdom Metazoa; phylum Chordata; class Mammalia; order Rodentia; family Cricetidae; genus Ondatra; species Ondatra zibethicus. Next base: position 37,506 of record PVIU01015945.1, read on the forward strand.
GAGAGCTGGAAGGAAGTTTTTTTGGTCAGTTCCAGATTGAATTTTCTGTGTCCTGCAACCAAAGTGTAAGGTGTCTTCAGCAAATAGTATATTGCCATATAATTCTGATAGACAACCAAGAGCATTGGCCATGGCCTGCTTGTTTTAGGAGCCTCTGGGTCCTTGACCAACAAAATTTAACAGTTTTATTATAGATTGTCAGACAATGTCTGGGGAATAGGGTCATGTCTAAGGTCATACACACTCAGGCCTTAATTGTGGTTCCTTATTGCTTTAACATAAACCACCTACACAGAAACAGAGTATTAACTCTGTGTCAGTAACCTTTACAACAAATGTTAATTGTGCTGGAATTCTACTTCCTCAGCTGGTGAGGAACTTCAGTCAGGCTGTGGACTGAAGGTTTACCTTCTCTTCTCAGGCTGCCATATTGCTCTTGTCCTTTTGTCTTGTCATGGTCCCAGCTGGCCAAAACTCACACTGCTTGGGTTTGAGGAACCATCATCTCTTCTATGACTTTAAGTCAGTTCTAATTACTGAACCTCTCCCATGTTTGATGGTTTTGATATTAAGACACCCTGTAGTTTGGTTTTGACTGTCACACATAGCCACAATTATGTTCTGCCCCTATTTTTTGTATGAGTTTGTTTGATATGATCCCTGCTACAGAGGAAGTCAGTGACAATGGGACCCATTAGGACAAATTTCATCAACTGAGAGGAGTAGAATTTGGGGGTTAAATGCTGCATTTAGCTGGAGTCTATTCACCCTTTTTTTTAAACATTGTGTCTCGGGATTTTATATAGATGATCATAGAAAATACCCACTCTGTTTAGTTCAGTACCCCATTTTTCAAATGGCCAAAAGATACTTAAGGACATGTTCAACTTCCTTAGCTATCAGGGAAATGCAAATCAAAACAACTTTGAAATACCGTCTTACACCTGTCAGAATGGCTAAAATCAAAAACACCAATGATAGCCTATGCTGGAGAGGATGTGAAGTAAGGGGAACACCCCTCCATTGCTGGTGGGAATGCAAACTTGTGCAACCACTTTGGAAATCAGTGTGGCGGTTTCTCAGAAAATTGGGAGTCAACCTACCTCAGGATCCAGCAATACCACTCTTGGGAATATACCCAAAAGATGCCCAATCATATTACAAAAGTATTTGTTCAACTATGTTCATAGCAGCATTATTTGTAATAGCCAGAGCCTGGAAACAACCTAGATGCCCCTTAATGGAATAATGGATAAAGAAAGTGTGGCACACCTACACATTAGAGTACTACTCAGCGGTAAAAGACAATGACATCTTGAATTTTGCATGCAAATGGATGGAAGTAGAAAGCACTTTCCTGAGTGAGATAACCCAGAACTAAAAATATGAATATGGTATGTACTCACTCATTAGTGGATTCTAGCCACAAACAAAGGACATTGAGCCTATAGCCATGATCCTAGAGAAGCTAAGTAACAAAGTGAACCCAAAGAAAATCATATATTGATCCACCTGGAAATTGGAAGCAGAAAAGATCACCTGGTAAAAGTTGGGAGCATGGGGTAGGGGAGGTAGAGGGAAGGAGGATAGGGAGAGGGAGAGGGAAGAAGGGGAGGGTTGGGGAGAGCTTGGGGAAGTGGGATGGTTGAGATGGAGGAAGGATGGATACTGGAGCAGGGAAGGAGATATCTTAATTGAGGGAGCCATTTTGGGGTTGCCAAGAGGCTTGGCTCTGGAGGGGTTCCCAGGAGTCCATGGGGATGACCCCATCTAGGACCCTGGGCAGTAGAGGAGAGGGTGCCTGAACTGGCCTTGTCCTGTAATCAGACTGATGACTATCTTGAATATCACCATAGAACCTTCGTCTGGTGATGGATGGAGACAGAGACAAAGATCCACATTGGAGCACTGAACAGAGCTCCCAAGGTCCAGTTGAAGAGCAGAAGGAGGAAGAATATGAGCAAGGAAGTCAGGACCATGAGAGATTCACCCACTGAAATAGTGTGCCTGAGCTAATGGGAGCTCACCAACTCCAGCTAGACTGGGAATGAATGAGCATGGGATCAAACTGGTCCCTCTGAATATGGTTGACATTTGGGGCAGACTGGGGGGCTAATAACAATGGCACTGGGATTTGTCTCTACTGCATGTACTGGCTTTTTGTGATCCTATTCTCTTTGGATGCATACCTTGCTCAGCCTGGATGTAGTAGGGAGGGCCTTGGACTCCCACAAGGAAGGGTGCCTTGCCCTCTCTTAGGACTGGAGGGGGTAGGGAGTAGGGTATATGGGGGGAGCAGGAGGGAAGTGGGAGGAGGGGAGGAAGTAGGAATTTTACTTGGTATTATTTTTAAAGCAATAAAAAACTATAAAAAAAAAAGAAAAAAATACGCACTCATTTCCTGGAGGGTGCTTTGTTGGCCTCGCCACACCTTTTCTTTGACAGGGTACAGGGCAAAGTGTCTATCTCTTTCCATGGAAGTCTGCTTCAAGTCTTACCTCCTGTGTGATCTATTAAACACTGATTTTGCAAGTGGAAGAGATGGTGAGCAAATTGAGGGAGAAGCTAGAGGGAGGAAGATAGAGGCAACAGGTCTATATCCATAGTGCATACCACAACTCACCAACCACTTTATCCCCAAAAGTCTTCATTTATTTATGACAATGATGTGGCTTCTTTAAATGTGATAGAGTCAAGAATTTGGTCCCTTCACTTCTGGAGGAAAGTTACAGTTTGATGGAAGATATTCACCCAAGTGACTCCCAGCCAATAGCTTCAGACTTTGAATTTAGTGACTCATGCCCAAGAATAGAAAACAGGGACAAGGAGTGGGACACATGAATGTGGATTTATTAGGGGAAAAAGAGAAAGAACTTCCTTGATTTGAAAGGGAGGTGTCCCCAGGTTGACTTCCACATGCTGGCCTGTGTACTGGCCTCCTATGAGTAAAGTTTGAGGAACTGGATAAGGACTGAAGTTATAAAAACTGAGGTTATTCATTGAGCCACTCAGTGATACAGTTCCTTTTGTCTCAGTCACACATATTCCAGTAAGAAAACCATCATCCATACTCTTGTAAGTAACTCCAATAAAATCACTGGTTCACTAAGGTAGACTTGACTAGAACCACTTGAGGAGAAACCCCCTAAGTGGGGAAGGGGTTCCAAGAGAGGACACCATTGAAGAGTCTGAAGGCTGGGTGATTTAAATTTGTTATAGAGCAAGAAAACAATATGAGTGGGGGTCAGAAGGTGACTTATTTTCTCCTGGTGATGAATCTCCTCCTAGCACAAGCACAGACTAGTATGATTATTTAAAGGCCACCAGGCAACGAGACCTTGATCCATGAAGTGCCTGTAAGTAGAGGGGCTTTGATCTGTAGCGCATCTGTGATTGGAGTTGGAGTATTTGTCTAGAAGGCTGGGCTCAGAGACTTAACGGGACTGGTCCTCAATTCCCTACTTCCTTGCTGTCTCTTGACCTTGGTTGGGTGGGTGAGATTCAGAGAATCAGTAAGAAAGCCCAGAGTGTTAGGAAGAAAATGCTTAGATTTTTGATTAGTATACAAAAGAAAAGGGGATAGAAAGAAAGGAAGAGAGAGAAAAGAAAGAAAGAAAGAAAGAAAGAAAGAAAGAAAGAAAGAAAGAAAGAAAGAAAGAAAGAAAGAAAAGGAGAAGTTTCCCTATACAGTACTTACTGAGTTTCCATCACTGTCTAGTGAGAGTCTGTCTGGTGGACAACAGAAACATACTATGGTTCCGTTTTTTGGGTTAAGCCAAATGAGCCTGTCAATCATACTTTTAGAAAAGCACTCCCCCTTTCAGGAAAGCTGCCTGTTCTCCAAACTTCAAGAAATTATATAGAGCTTACCTGAGCATGAAAATCAACACAATGATCCCTTTGGCCCTTGTCCATTCCTTGAAAGTGTGTTCTTGTAGGGTGAAAGGAACAACTGGAGCAGGAAACCAACCAATCACTGAGCACCCTGACTCTAAACTCAGAGTAAGAGAAAGAAACACACCCTGTATTTGAGACCTGGGCCCGGGAAAGAAACATCTTTATCCCTGAACCCAGGACTAAAGACATGTGCCCAGGCTTTGAAACTAGTGTCAAAGAAACACACTTTGTCCCTAGAATCAGAGTCAGTTAAATCAATATGCCCTGGTCCTAAGATTAGAGTCAAAAAGCTAAAAAGGACCAATGAAAGAAACACAATTTGTCCATAAAGGCAGAGCCACCTCTGCCCCTGACCAGCTAAACTGACCAATCTCTGAGCAGGGAAAAACTAATCAGTCCCCCTTCTCCTTGGACATACTCTGCTGCCAAGAAGCCCTATATAAGCCTCTCCACCCCTTCACTTAAGAACTGCTGTTAATCCCTCCCTGGCATAGGCAGCCACCCTCCGGGATTAGTCCTTCACAAATAAATCTCTTTCTCAAAAGAGTCTTGATGACTCTTGGGTGAGGACTCTTGAGTATGGTTTCTTGATTCTTGGCCTCATGAAGTGTAGTAAGAGGAACAGGTTGTGTTCCCGGCACCCGGCTAGCTTAACTCCCGAAATAATTACACAGAAATTGTATTAATTTAAACACTGCTTGGCCCATTAGCTCTAGCCTCTTATTGGCTAACTCTCATATCTTGATTAACCCATTTCTATTAATCTGTGTTCACCACAAGGACATGGCTTACTGGCATGAGTCCATCTCAGGCTGGAGATTCATGGCGTCTGCCACATTGCCTTCTTCCCAGCATTCCGTTCTGTCTACTCTGCCTACCTGATTTCTGCCCTATCAAAAGGTCAAGGCAGTTTTCTTTATTCAACCAATAAAAGTAACACATAGAAAGAAGAACCTCCTACACCAATGAAGTCCTGGTGTGAGGCAACCATGGCTCTCTAGGGCTCAGAGCCTTTGGCCCCTGTTCTTTGCATAACAATGCATGGGACAGCCTGTGCCTACTTAATTTGATCTTTTCTGAATTCCTGGGATGCTAGTAATTGCAGACTCTTGGTTCTTACTTCTGTGCCTCACTCATGGGAGCTGCATCCACCTTTACTGTCAGACCTGGCTTCAATACCCCTTAGATATCAATCCAAATGGCTGCTTCCTGGCACTCTATATCCTGATGGTTCACAGGACATTCTGGCAGTGATCAGAGAGATGGAAGGAGGTATCACCCTTTCACTCCTCTGCTTCCCCCTCCGGCAATAAACCTCTTACACTACTTTGTTGCATGTGGTCTGTAGGCTTAGTGTCAGGGCCCACTGAAAAGTAATCACTTTACATTGGGACCCTACCCACCTGCTCCACCCTCAACAGATCTGTTCTCTTCCAACTGCAACAAATCTGCTTTCGAGTTCCCTAATGGCTTTGCCTTACAGTCAATACTGGCAGTTGAGTCTCTGCAGGGGCTACCTGCCTCTGATCATTCACCTGGATGTGAGGCTATGTTTCTCAAGCACAGGCCTTTCCTTGCCTTCTGTTTTTTTTTTTTTTTCCAAAGTCTTGGTACCAGGCAACTGTGTCTCTCTCAGGCTCAGAACTTTTGGCCCTTGTTCTTGCATGACAAGGCACAGGACAGGCTTTGCCAACTTAATCTGATCCTCTCTGAATTCCTGGCATGCTAGAAACTGCAGACCCTTGGGTCCTACTTCTCTGCCTCACTCTTGGAAACTTTGTCATCATCTATACCTCCTTGCTCCTATTGGGATGTGCTTTAGATAACAACTGATCACTCCTTTCAAATGAAATCTGGTCTCGCTCTTCCTTAGATCAGGCAGTCAGGAAACCAAAAAAGAATTCTCTACTTTCTTCTTCTGTCTGCTCTCCCTCTCTAAATGTCCTGTTTGCTTGCTGCAATGTGTGGGTCAGATGGAGAAGTCAGCTTCCTCTTGCTAAGCACACACTGGTTCTCCCTTTCTTTTTACTTTCTCAAATCATGCCCTGGTGATCTTTCCCCTGCCCCTTGTCCTTGTCTTCTCAGGAGACAGTCTTACTAGTTTGGTACAAATTTGTTCTATTTTATTTTTTACTATTGACTGCCCTCAGTAATCAACCACCTGTGTCTCCTGGTAAATTGGACAGAAAGAGGGTATCAAGGTGATGCTGTGATAATGGGAAAGACACAGGTGCTTTAAGTTCTTGTGAGCTCCAGGGAGTCAACTTAGGTCCATCTCAAACAGTATCTTCCCAGGTCCCAGAGGCACTGAATGGCCCCACAGAGCATGGACAATGAAGTGAAACAGTCAGATACCCCTGGATATGAAGAAAGCATCAGCTTTCTCAGGGCCCCCAAAGATGGTCAACACCCCCAGATCAGCAGAAAACAGTCTTGAGAAATAGCTGCTTCATCCCTTCATCCCTGCCTCACCTGCTATGCCTTTCTAACTCCTCACCTTTTATGATAAGCAAAACGGAGGAATGTTAGTAGTCAGGCATCTGCACTGGCCTGCACTTGGGGTCCTGACAGGACCTGTCCTCACTTGCAGTCATTAAGAGCACCTCCTCTGCACATTTGCTACATTCCTTTTTAAAAAATGGGCCTTGGCCACCTCTTGTCTCTTTTTTCTCTTTCCCTCTCTCTCTTTCTCTCACTTGCTCTCTTTTGCTCCCTTCTTCCCTCTTTCTTTCTTTCTTTCTTTCTTTCTTTCTTTCTTTCTTTCTTTCTTTCTTTCTTTCTTTCTTTCTTTCTTCCGCTCTCTTTCACTACTCTTGTCCCCAGGGACTGGTCTCTGTCCCCTTTCCTGCCCCTCCCTTTCTCTCCTAGTAAACCTTCCACGTGAGAGTTCTGTTATATGGTATGACCCCTTTACAGCAGATTTTAAATAAATTATAATGATTATATATATCTTCCTTAAAATTTTGGTAAAATTCAGCATTAAATCTGATTAATCTATCACCTTTCTTGGTGGGAGACATTTAAGTACTGCTTCAGTCTGGCTGTTATGGGTTTGCTTATTATTTGTCTCTTGCCTTGAATTTTGGTAGGTCACATGCATCTAGAAATTTCTCCTGGATTTTCTAATTTGCTAAAATGGTTTTACAGCACTCCCTGATGGTATGGATTTCATAACAGCATATTGTAAGAATCCCCTTTGACTCTAATATTCTTAATTTGTCTCCTCTCTCTTCCTGTTGTTTAATTTGATTAGGTGTTGTACAATCTAGTTGATCTTACCAAAGAACTAACTTTTTTGATTGCTAATCCTATGTATTGTTCTCTTAGTCTCTATGTCATTAACCCTTGGCCTGGTTTCCATGGTTTCTTGTTGCAAGCTACATTAGGATTTGGTATCCTCTTGCTTTTCTAGAACATTAGGTATGTAATTAGATTCTTCTCTTTTTAGAGCTCTCTGATTTTTAGAAATTTATTTAGAACTCTAAACTTTCTTCTTAGGACTGACTTGGTTATATCTCATAGGATCTGGTAGGCTGTTAATCTTGGAATTTTCAATTTCCCTTTCTGATTTATTAATGACCTGTTGTTCATTTCAGTATGGGTAAGGAAGTGTTCAGGAGGACCCACCCATAGCAGAGGAGCTATCTATTGGCAGTTGGTGGTTTCTGAGAGTCAGTATTTCCCAGAGATATGGTCCTTAGTAGGCTGACTATGATCCAAAGGATGACACCACACCCACATGCATACAGACAGCACTAATGGGACTTAGTAAGGTTTTTTTAAATAAAGAAATTAAAAGAAAATTTTGAAAGGAAAAAGGAAATTTGGAAGGGCTTGGAGATATCCAGAAGAATATTGGAGGAGGAGAAGGAGGGATGGTTATTATAAAATATGTTATATGCATGTGTAAAATTTTCAAAAGAATTACATACACACACACTTTTAAAGTGTATTGTTTAATCTCCAAGTGTCTGTGTAGTTTCGAAGGTTACTCCTGCTGATTTCTAATTTGATTCTACTGTGATTTGATAGGAGACAGAAAGTGGGCTTTTTAAAAATAACCTATTTTTTGTTTTGTGTACATGAGTGTTTTACCTGCATATATGAATGTGCACATGCATGTAAGTGTCTGCAGAAGTCTGAAGAGTGTGTCAGGACCTATGCAACTGGCATTGCAGTCAGTTCTGTGTCACTTTTGCTTGCTGGGAGAACCTGGTTCCTTTGAAAATGCAGTAAATACTCTTACCAGCTGTGCCACACCTCTAGCCCCTAATTTTATTATTTATTTATTTACTAGGGTTTATTCTTTTGCAGTGTAGGCAATTGTATACAATGTTCCATGTGCTGCTGAGAAGAATGTATATTTACTGTCTGGTGGAATTTTCTGTAATGACTTTCAAGCATAATTGATCTGTTCAGTAATTTAGTTCTGAGGTTTGCTTACTGAGTTTTTATTTGAATGCCCTTTCTAGATATACTGAGTTCTTTCATATTAATGTGTCTGGACTCCTGCAGTCTTCCAGTGTTTGTGATTTGAAATCAAAGGAATAAAATTTGTTGCATATTAGAACACATGTCCACTTGACTAAGTGTTCCCTCTACTGATAAGTAGCAGTCAGCCCTCGTTACCTCTTCTGATTAGATTGGTTTAAAGTCTAATTTGAAGGTATGAGAATTGCTACATCAACTTGTTTACATGTTCTGTTTGTTTAGCCGTTTTATGTCTAACCTTTGTCTCTCAGGTTATGGGTGTCCTTTTAGCTATGTGTGTTTCCTGACCCAGTCCAGTAGTCTGTGTCTTTTAATTGGTAAGTTAAGGGTATTTGCATTTACAGAATGACTGAGAAGAGCTTGCTACTGTTTATGATTTGGGGTTTGTTGCTCTGGTTGTCTGGTTAATTGTTAGTACTTTTTCATTCTCCTGGAAGCACTGAATACTTGGTGGTTCACTGTGTTGGACAAGATTGGTTCTTCCTTTGCGCTCTCATCTATCCATCCGTGGCCTTCATGGACTGCATCCTGCCTTTGTGCACTGGAACATGAAACTTTCTTCTTCCTCTCTATAGGGTATTCCTGTAAGAATATCCCGCAGTTCTGGCTTAGATTAATTAACGGTTTTAACTTATGTTTGTCTTGAAATAGTCTTATTTTTCCTTCTAATTATT
>PVIU01015946.1:0-46542 GCA_004026605.1 Ondatra zibethicus
TATGTACACTATCATATCATCTGCAAATAACGAAAGTTTGACTTCTTCCTTTCCAATTCGAATCCCCAAGATCTCCTTATTCTGTCTTATAGCTATTGCTAGAACTTCAAGCACTATATTAAAGAGATATGGGGAGAGTGGACAGCCCTGTCTTGTTCCTGATTTTAGTGGAATCGCTTTGAGTTTCTCTCCATTTAATCTGATGGTAGCTGTCGGCTTGCTGTATATTGAAAGTGGTTTGTTTAACGGGACAAAAGTCATTGTCAGACTTTTTTAGAGAAGTTTGTTTCTATTATGAATGATGACTCACTTAAAGATTATCTCACATCTAGTGTTCTACAAAGAGAGAGAAAGAGAGAGAGGGGCAGAGAGACACAGACAGACAGACAGACAGACAGACAGACAGACACACACACACACACACACACACACACACACACACACACACCTTCACAAAGGGAAAGAACCCAAATCAATCATCTCTCCCAGTCTTGTCTGACTGTACTTTAATATTGCACATTTATAGAGTCATTTACCATTCTTTCTAGTTCAGTTGGTCTCAAAGACTTAAATATGCAATTGTTAAATACCATGTGTAGTCCTGTAGTAAGAATTTTCAACTCGAGTATTGATACAGATTATAAATTTAACTCATAATTATGCTTGGTATTAGCTCAAGTAGATACTTTTCCTGATCTCATTTTTATTAGACTCTACAATGATTCTATCTAATCATGCACTTTTTTATTATGATAGTTGTGGTCTTGTGAAATAATTAAAATGGAAATCTAACTACAAAATGACCAGAATACTATGAAAATTACAATCATTTAATTTTTCAGTATTCTTTTATTTCTAACAGCAACATGGAAGATGAAATTCAATCTTTCTTTCTTGATTTCTTAATAATATGTATTTCGGGTTGATAGTTTATTTTTTCATTGGCATTTTATTTTAAAATAGTTTTCCATTTTTGATGTGTTAAAGGTAAATGGTTGCAATATTTTTAATATTTCCCTAAGGATTTATTTCAGGCTTAGAAAGAAGACAACTCAAGGGATCAGTCTCAATTACATTAAATTCTTTAAAACTTCACTTAGTTTCCATCCTTTCGTGTACTGACAAGTACAAAGAAACAATATAAGATGAGGACTTGTTAACCTGGCAGCTGTAAGCTCTCTCTCCTCCCTCTCTCTCTCTCTCTCTCTCTCTCTCTCTCTCTCTCTCCTCCCTCTCTCTCTCTCCTCCCTCTCTCTCTCTCTCTCCTCCCTCTCTCTCTCTCTCTCCCTCTCTCTCTCTCTCTCTCTCTCTCTCTCTCTCTCTATCTGTCTGTCTCTCTTTCTCTCTTTCTCTCCTTCTCTCCCAGTATGTGTGTCCATGTTTGTATGTGTGTGCAGGTGCACATTCAAGCATGTGTATGTGCATGTGTAGGCCAGAGGGTGACACTGGGTGTCCTTTTCGATTGCTCTCTCCCCATACACTTTCACATAGAGTCTGTCACTGAATCTGACATTCACTGTGTGGTAAGATATTCTGGTGAGCTCCAGGAAGATGTCTGTCTCCGGTGCATAGATCTGGGATTACAGACCAGAGCATCTACACCTGGAATTTTATATGAATGCTGAGAGCTGAACTCAGGTCCTCGTGTTTGTGTGTCCTGCATCTCCCTAAGACATCTCTAAAGGCTCTAGGTATAGGTTGTTTTAACCCCAGCACTTTAACTTTTTAAATTATATTCACAAGTGTGTGTGTGTGTGTGTGTGTGTGTGTGTGTGTGTGTGTGTGTGTGTTTACTCATGTACATGTGGAAGTCAGAGGAAAACTAGCAGGAGTTCTTTCTCACCTCCGACATTGAGGATATCAGAGCTTGAACTCAGGTTCTCAGATTTGGCAGGAAGCGCCTTTACCCAGTGAACCATCTGTCCGGCCCTTTTTCACAGTTTTAGAAGTAAAAACATAAATTGAATTCCGTATTAGATTAAATTAGGAGTTCCGCTACATCTTAAGGGAATACTAAATTATTTACTCCTTTCTTTGAATTGCCTTTAGATGTGAAAATTATTTTAACATTAAATCTCAAGGAATGGTTAAACCTGTAGACATGAGACATTCATCATGGTAAAAGGCTGCATGTGCCCTGTGCTGCATGCTGTTGTAGAGATTAAACATAAACGCTCTTCATCGGGAGGAATTCTGCTCAGTTGTGCTGCATGTGAATGTTGTAATTTACTTGTGGTGATTGACTGGAAGTAACCACACTTCATTAGGTTATGCATTGCCCACCCATCCATTGCCATTTGTTTTTCCCCATAACTACAATAGACCCCCCACATTAATTTTCCCTTGAACATTTATAAAATGCACTCCAAATTAAGTTAGTAAAATATTTATCTCTCACCCTGAGGATGAAAATAAGGCTTGATTTGCACTATTTCTTTTTTCTTTTTTATTGATTTTTATTGAGCTCTACATTTTTCTCTGCTCCCCTCCCTGCCTCTCCCTTCCCCTTCAACCCTCCCTCAAGGTTCCCATGCTCCCAATTTACTCAAGAGATCTTGCCTTTTTCTACTTTCCATGTAGATTAGATCTATGTAAGTCTCTCTTAGGGTCCTCATTGTTATCTAAGTTCTCTGGGATTGTGATTTGTGGGCTGGGTTTCTTTGCTTTATGTTTAAAAACCACCTATGAGTGAGTACATGTGATAATTCTAATGACAATGTAAGGAATAAATCTATAATCAATCACTTATAACCTATTCAGTTGTCACTCTGTGAAGAAACCTATTGGCAAATATTATTAAGGTAACCTAAAATAATTCTAATGGATGATAAATGAGATCAAATAACATAATTCTATTATTTTTTCCTTCAATTAATTATCTGTAGGAATGGGGTGATAAGTCTTTCCTTATACTTATAAGGCACATAATGTTGACTTTAAAAATAGATCTAAACACCGTATCTAAAATTAGAACATCACAAATTATAAATCCAAACAAGTAAATACATGAACACTGGATTAATAGCTGTCATAAGTGGATATATTAATTGCATTACAAATGAAAAATTTTAATCTGCTATGTGTTTAACAGTTACCAGTTCTAAAAGAAATTCATCATAAGTCACAGCATATTTCAATATTGCTTTCTGGAAACACAACTACTTGTCTTTTTAATTCTCCTGCTTATGCGCTCAATACATCTCCTTTCTTAGTTGCTTAGACTCAATGGGCCCAACGCTGTTCATGCTTACAACTGGTCAGGGCAGTCATATTTTAAGGGCCAGAAGTCTAATGGCTTCTACCTTTCTGCTGAAAATATCTTTGCATACGTAGTCACTGAAAACCCAGATGAAAAGGAGTATTGTGGGTAAGTAGTTAAGTTTGTATCATCATATCTAGACAAGTTGTCTCAAATGCCCCTCAGACCTCGACTGTAGCATTTGGTCTCTAAGAGAAGGAGAGAAGGGAAGGCAGGAAGGGAGTTGGACCACATTTTCCAAAAAGCATTCTCATTACCTTAAAACAGGGTGAGATCTTTTAAAAATGGAAGTTGCTAGATATCCTGCTCCAAGTCAGCCAGACTGACTATATAGATAGCCCACCCATCTCTATTGTCATGCCTGAGAATTACTGTTATAAACATATAAAAATACAATTCCCAAGATTAGGCCTCATGGTTTTCAGAAGAACATAATCTCTAAAAATTGAGAGGCTATTGACTTTATTTATGGAAGGATTAATAAACTCTGGCAGGCTTTGCTTAAAGTCTTTTCTTTCTACTATTAGTGTAGTTGTACATTTTTCTCTCAGTTAGGGTTTGAATAATAGTTGCTTCAACATATGTATAGCTTTGTTTAGAGCATATAACTGATATATTACTTGTTTGTATGCATATCACCTATCTATCTATCTATCTATCTATCTATCTATCTATCTATCATTTGTAAATGTGATGATTATCCACTTACTATTTACTCAACATCAGAACCTGAAAATCATACTTGACTTATTTATTTGCTTGACCCCTTCATCACAATTCAACCTTGTCAATACATATCCTGCAAAAGCCTCCAGCCTATAAGATCACTTCACCATTTACTAACTACTGTATATGAGTCCACTGTCACCTTCTTTTTGTTTGATAGACAGTTTCTAAAGTCAGTTTTCATGTCTGCCTTTGCTTTCCATAGACTTTGCTTAAAATTCATGTAATGTCGTCAAGTAAAATTATTTGACTTTATTCCAAAGCTTTTCATAAAGCCTCTCTATTCACCATACAATCTTCTAGAATCCTCTGTTCTTCTTCATTTGTTTCAGGTATCTGTGTTCTTTTCTTTACATTTAAAAAAGAAATGTATTTTGTGCATGTGTGTGTGTGTATCTAATACGTGCCTGATGCTCTTGTAAGCCTGAAGAGGGAATCAGATTTTCTGGGATCAGAGTTATAGGTGATGGAGGCCACCATGTGAGTGCTGTGATCATCCCAGGTCCTGCAGAAGAACAGTCAGTGCCCTTAACCACCAAGTCACCTCTCCAGCCATCTTTACTGTAGGACCTTTCTCTTATCTCCATCAGCTGGAGCAACATTTCCTCAAACAAGTATCTTTTTGCACCCATCCTTTAATCGGTTAAAGTATTTATACAAGTTTATTTTCTCAGATATTCTTCTTTAATTCCCTACAGAGGTAAGTGTATTTTCTGACCTGCTTTCCTCTAGTTATCTTTTATATGAATGCAGCTTGTTTCGTATGTAAGCTTCCTTTGGGATTTATTTGTACGTGGCAATTATTTCACAAGGTCAGATTTACTGAAGTTGAATATAACATACCATGTGCTTCTAATTCTTGGCATACTTCCATAAAGAGAACTTTTGAATTACAAAGTTACTTTAAGTATTTAGAGTTTGAACATGCTCTTTTGATACAGAATGGTTTAACATTACAGCCTTACCCCCTTTTCTCGACTCATCTTTGCTTTGGAGAATATTCATTAACTTCACTCTAGGAACTACATATTAAGCACTCTTCCAAAATGTACAACAAAATTAAATCCCCACAATCCAAAGCCCATGAGCAGTAAGCTAGAATTTCAAGAGGACTGCGAAGAACAGTGGATGGACTTCACAGTTCACTCATGGATGAGAGACGGATTGGCCTCATTCCCTTCAGAATCTCTGCTTAATGGCCTCAAGGCTTAAGAAATAGGGAGCTGTAAGTTTTCATTCAAATAATTTTACTCTGTAGCATAGACTTTGTGGCATATCTGGTATTTTCATAAAATAACTTTATTCTGCATCTTCATATAAAGTCTCAGTATATTAAGTGCGAAGAACAGAATTCCATGTAAAAGCACATTACAAAAACCAAGACTACCCATGGATAACATGCATGCATATGTGTCGTCACCTGTAGAGACACTGAATTTACAGACATGTTTAAGAGTGTTTTCCAGCTGTTGTAGAGTCAGGAGATGTTGATTCTTGGCATAGATTTCACCAGTAACTTGTCCTGTGAGTAGGCTTGATGCTTTTAACACATCACGTTCTTACCTTCTGAATCTGATTTCCCAAAGCCTCTGATTAATTTTCAACATGTACTTTAAGGTGCCACATTCACTTTTCAGATTTGAACAGTAAAGAAAAAAAAGAAACTATTTGCCATTTCAGATAAATAAATAAATATTTCCACATTCTTTTTTAATTGGAGAAAATTATAGTATGCCACTGTAATGTCTCTTGCCTAAAATTTGCATATGTTAGAAAATGGCAAATCTGGGACTTTCATGCTGTGCTCACCTCCAATGCTGTGAGTCCTGCAGTCACCGAACACTCTTGGGAAGAATTTTGTCTAGTATAGGAGGTCCTTCTGTTTATGTGTTGCTTTCATTGGTTAATGAATAAAAAAATTGTCTCGGCCTTTTGATAAGGCAGAACTTAGGTAGGCATGGAAAACAGAACTGAATGCTGGGAGGAAGAAAACAGAGTCAGAGAGGGAGAAGCCATGGATTCTCCACCTGAGATGGTCGCTGGCTAGAATCTTTCCCGGTAAGCCATTGCCACGTGGTGATATACAAATGAATAGAAATGAGTTAAATTAAGATATAAGAATTAGCTAATAAGAAACTAGAGCGAATGGGCCTACCAGTGTTTTAATGAATACAGTTTCTGTGTGATTATTTATGGTGTAAGCTAGCTGGGCTGCCAGGACGAACAAGCAGGCCCTCTCCCCTACAACATTTGTCAAATGTTATTATTTTAGGAAACAAGTAAGATTCTCTTTGTAAAATGTTTTGCAATTGTCTTTAAGCTGTTTCTTGCGGGTGCGCGTGAGAGTACACGTGTAACACACACACTTAAATGTTAAATCAGTTACGTGATAGAACAATAATTTAAACAATAACAGAACATACACACAAACACACAGCATGTATAGAGTCCCTTTTTAAGAGCTATGGGTTAGAACTTCAGTAGTTTGATGTTATTGCTACGTGATGATCAAGAAAGGGCTTGACTTCATCTGTTAATAGTTATGTGAGTAAAAAGTCCACTTTATAAACATATTGTTTCAGAATCAATTTCTTCAAATGGATTAGAATTTCAATTGCAAAGTAGTGTAGGAGGTTCCTCTTTTTATGTGTTGCTTTCATTGGTTGAATAAAGAAAACTGCCTTGGCCTTTTGATAGGGCAGCCCTTATGTGGGAGGAGTAGACAGAACAGAATGCTGGGAAGAAAGCAATGTGGCAGACACCATGTTTCTCCTGCTAGAGACGGAGGCTGGTTAGAAGCTTTCCCAGTAAGCCATGACCTCATGGTGAACACAGATTAATAGAAATGGGTTAGATCAAGAGTGAGAGTTGGCCAAGAAGAGGCTAGATATAATGGGCCAGGCAGTAATTTAATTAATACAATTTCCATGTGGTTATTTCGGGTATAAGCTAGCTGGGTGCCGGGAACACGCCCCGTTCACCTCACTGGGCACTGGGAGCCTGTGGCGGGACACAGCCAAGGGTGGCTGGGATGACACACAGCCCGCTTGCCTCTTGCTACAGTAAAGAGAAACATGTGACATTGGAGTGAGAAACAGAAAAGAGAATGGAATCTTGTTAGGAAGTTTTGTCCTTGTAAAGGTCAGAAGACTGAAGCATGGGAAGTTTTTTACAAAATGTTTCTAAGCACAAATCACACTGTCTGTGGCATTTCCTGAAGGCTTGAGCAGAGATGCACACACTCACAGCTCTGAAGTTCACCTCAATCTTTAAATGTAATATCCTAATGTGAATAATCTTGAGAACATAAATATGTTGACAGCTTAATGCCCAGACATCCCATTCTCATTGTATTTTCTTCTCTCACTGATGCTTGAATATAATTATAAGCATTGCCTTAGAAAGACAGTATTCAAAACCCACAAAAAGCTATTTTGCATTAGAGAATTCAAAAGCCACATACTTTAGAAAGTAGAGAACTTTGATTTTTAAATGATCCTTCCAAAACCCTAACACATTTAGGAGAACGATGTGCAGAGGGAGTATTTGGTAAATTATTACTTGAAGCATCTTGGACTCCTCAGCTATTTGTTAGTGAATTTAGCAAAGGATTTAATACAGACTTTATTTAAAGTTACAGAAGATTGAAAAAGATATGTTTTGAACACTCACAAAGGAACAATATAACATTAATGATTTAATGGGTAGCTTAACTATCAACTCAAAATAATGATGTTTTGTAAACAGAATTTTTAAAGAACAAACTCATCAGTCATTCTATGCTACAGCTATGCTTACAGAAAAGCTAATTTAGTGAGCTTTGTATGGAGACTTGCTTTCTGCAGTGCTTTTCATGAAGACACCACATCAGTTAGAAATGATAGCAAGTGACATTACCCATCAGTGCACCTTTGGTTTGAAGCTTTTCTTAACAACCACATCTTTTCCATACCTAGCTTTCTCTTTTTATTTGCAGGTAATTATATTGTAAGGAAATTTTAAGAATGCCTATTTGTAAATAATCTTCAAAAGTAGTTTTCAGCAGTAACATTTATTATACAAAAGCCATATAGTTTAATTATCTTGGGATAGGATTAGAGAAAGTATTCTAAAATTTTTAGGAAATTTACTTGAAGGAAAATGCTTCACTTAGCTTAACTTCCTTCAAATGCATGGAGAAGAGTACCTGTCTCTGTCTTGTGACCAGAAGGTATCATGGAGGCAATAGGAGGCATACCCCTAGGATTGATCTTACTTAACCTTCTCGTTAGCGAGAGTCTAACCATTTGATTGAAGACTGCCTTATTTGTATCAAAATAGAAAAATTAGTAGGCTACTAGCTAGCACATGGCAATATTTACATATTGCTTAAAGTTAATAAATTTGCCTCATTTTTGATCTCAGAAGAGTGATGCTGTACTATGAAAAAATTTGTTTCATAAATAACCTCGAAATTATTCATTGAGTGGAATATGAAAAGTTTACTTCTAAGAGGAAATATATTATTTTGTTTCATAATATTGTGATAAAATATATGCAAAGCAGAGTGATATTACAGATGCTACCTTTATGTATTGATAAAAACATGTCTTTGCAGACAGGCATCTCTGGGTTTAGTTTCTAGTCCCTCCATTTAAAAATAATACTGTCCCATATAACTTACTTATTCTTTCTATGTTTGTTTTATATCTATAACTGGGATTAATATTATATTTAATTGATTGTTTACTCAGATATTATATGCTTGCAAAACCTAAGAAATATTTTATTTCAATAATGTTTTAGACTTGTAACATTCCTTTGTACTCTTTATATCACGTTTCATCACAAGTACAAATTCAGCTTTGTTTTCCTGCAACTATAAACACATTCACTTTACACAATTGTTAATGTTTATTCTCCAGTCACTTTCTTTACATACATGCTCTACAAATTGTATTTGTTTGTTCTGTGTTAGAGTTTTGGCAAACATAAATTATTGATGATTCTTGATAATGGTCTTTCCTCATGATTGTTGATGTAAGTAAGGATGACCACAGTGCTTCCACATAGCAACATTTTATTAATATTTCTTTTTACTAGTAGTATTCTCTTTCTATCTTGTAAATGAGTTATAAATTCATTGGTTAGAAATACAGATCTGTTTAAAATAAACTTTCATCACATTTGCAATTCTTATCTAAGAATTAGGTACATAATTTTACTCTCATTGTGCATTATAGATTTTGACCTTTGGTACTTAATTTTTCTCAAGTTATATTTGGTCTGCATCATGGTTAGAGTGTGTATTTTAAAGTAAATTTAAGTTTTGGGACTTGTAGAGATATCAGTCATTGATAAAAAATATTCTGAAAAGTTAAAAATTAAGAGGGGATCCCAGGTGTCCACGGGGATGTCCCCAGCTAGGTCCTTGGGCAGCAGAGGAGAGAGTGCCTGAACTGGCCTTGCCCCACCATCACACTAATGATTATCTTGAATATCACCATAGAACCTTCGTCCTGCGATGGATGGAGATAGAGACAGAGCCCCATAGCCACATCAGAACAATGGACTGAGCTCTCAAGGTCCATTTGAAGAGCAGAAGGAGAGAGAAGATGAGCAAGGAAGTCAGGACGGCGAGGGTTGGTCCACCCACTGAGACAGTGTGCCTGATCTAATGGGAGCTCACCAAATCCAGCTGGACCGGGACTGAATGAGCATGTGATCAAACCGGACTCACTGAATGTGGCTGACCATGGGGGCAGACTGAGAAGCCATCCATAATGGCACTGGGACCTGTTTCTACTGCATGTACTGGCTTTTTAGGACCCTAGTCTACTTGTATGCACACCTTCCTAGGCCTGGATGGAAGGGGGAGGGCCTTGGACATCCCACAGGGCAGGGTACCCTGCCCTCTCTTAAGGATGGAGGGGAGGGAGGAGGGTGAGTAGAGGAGCGGGAGGGGAATGGGAGGAGGGGAGGAAGTGGAAATTTTTGAATGGAAAAATAAAAAAAAAACAAAAAATAAAATAATTATTTTTAATGTATTATTTCATATATCTTAAGTGATGTGAATTAATAGTTAAGCAAAAGATTTGTTTTCTTGTGGGAGGGAAGTATTTGTCCTATCCACGAGCACAATATTATTTTTACATTTCATTAACATGTAAATGTTACAGAAATCCAGACAACCAATTATTGCTTATTTTAGTGATATTGTAATCCTCTCATCATGGCTATCTTATGTTTCATACACACAATGATCCTGATTTCAAAATCCAATTCTCAAAAGGAAGGGACTGAATAAGAATTTAGCTAACGGGTTATATTTAGGAAGTGGTCTTGCCCATTCATTGAATACTACTTCCCACCTTCTCTTCTATCAGGTTCAGACTTATAGTGAGGTCTTTAATACATTTGGACTTGAGTTTTGTTCGTGGGGATAGGTATGGATCTATTGCATTCTTTTATATGCTGACATCATTTTATACCTTTCAGAATGGCTAAGATCAAAAACACCAATAATAGCTTATGTTAGAGGGAATGCAGAGTAAGGGGAGCTCTCTTCCATTGCTGGTGGGAATGCAAACTTGTACAACCACTCTGGAAATCAACATGGTGGTTTCTCAGAAAATTGGGAATCTACCTACAGCAAGACCCAGCAATACCACTGTTGGGCATATGTACAAAGGATGCTCAACCATACTACAAGGACATTTGCTTAACTATGTTCATAGCAGCATTATTCATAATAACCAGAACCTGGAAACAGCTTAGATGCCCTTCAACTGAAGAATGGATAAAGAAAATGTGACGTATTTATACAATGGAGTACTACTCAGAAGTAAAAAAACAATGACATCTTGAAATTAGCATGCAAATGTAACAGAACAGCATTCTGAGTGAGGTAACCCAGACCCTGAAAGATGAGCATGGTATGTACCCACTCACAGGTGAATACTAACTCCAAAGCAAAGGATAAGGAGCCTATAGTTCATGATCCTAGAGAAGCTGAGTAATAAGGCGAACCTTAAGAGGAACATACATAGATTCCCCCTGGGAAGGGGAAATAGACAAGATCTGAGAAACTTGGGAGCATGCAGGTGGGGGAAGGGAGGAAAGAAGGGGAGGAAGGAAGAAGGGGATAGGAGAGGAGAACTAGAGGGAAAAAAAGAGTGTGAACTATCACTGGAATATATGTATTTGGCTATATTGCTCTGTGTGTGTGTGTGTGTGTGTGTGTGTGTGTTGTGTAATATTTTACTACTTTGGCTTATTGAGGGAGTCCACCATGCAGCTCCCAAATAAACACACATGGAGGCTTATTCTTAGTTATGATTGCCCAGCCTTAGCTTGGCTTATTTCTTATCTGCTTTGCTTAATTAGAATTATCCCATCTACCTTTTGCTTCTGGGCTTTTATCTTACTTTCCTTCTTACTCCATGACTGACTGGATAGCTGGGTGACTGGCCCCTGGTGTCCTCTCCTTGTTCTCTTGTTGCTCCTCCTCCTTCTTGGTTCTTCTTCTATTTATACTTTCTACCTGCTAGCCTTGCCTATCCTTGCTTCTGCCTCGCTATTGGCTGTTTAGCTCTTTATTAGGAGCCTCAGGTGTTTTAGACAGGTACAGTAACACAGCTTTACAGAGTTAAACAAATATAGCATAAACAAAAGTCACACACATGAAAATAACTTCTCTCCTCTCTCTCTCCCCCTCCCTCCCTCCCTCCCTCTCTCCCACCCTCCCTCCCTTCTTCTTCCTCTCTCTCTCTCTCTCTCTCTCTCTCTCTCTCTCTCTCTCTCTCTCTCTGTGTGTGTTTCTGAGTAGTGAATCAGAGCTTCGCATATCTTCACACATCACTCTGATGTTGACCTAATTCTCCATCTCTCTTTTCACTTTTTATTTTCATTTTAAGAAAATATGTTGGTGAACTGTTCAGAATGGCCTTGATCTCACTGTTGGAGTCCAGCAAGACCTTGAACTTGGAATTCTTCACCTGTCTCCCAACTATCAAGGACTGAATCACATGCTGGTACCTACAGACCAGCTGGCATATTCTTTTTGAAATAAATAATGTTTTTTTACAGAAATGAAAGTTGGACAAAATCCCTCTGGTATGCACATCTTTCATGCTGTATAATATTTGTTTAGTATATACTTATATCCTCTAAGCATTGTTTCATGCCTTATCTGAGCATACTACTTTTAAAAATAGTATAGATTTTGTTGTGATATCCCTACTTTAGGAAAGAATATAATTATTACATTAATGGTTAATAACAAATAATGAGACTTTATTTGCTGATACCTGTGCAAACATGGCATCTATAATATATATTGTTTCATCAGGTCAAGCACAGCACAAGAAAGAAGAAAGAAAGAAAGAAGTGGAGATGTGGAGGGTAAGGGAGAGGAGAGAAGTGGAGAAGTGGAGGGTAAGGGAGAGGAGAGAAGAGGAGAATGAGGAAGGGAGGAAGAGAGAGAGAGAGAGAGAGCACACCTACTTTGCAATAGCACTGTATATCTTTTGCTTTGATTCTAAATCTGAAGCAAAGCTTTGTGAAACTAGAAAGAAGAAACTACATTGAGGAAATCAATGGAGAGATTCAGTTTAAATGGAAATACAGGATCATTTGCTATTTCATTCTTTATTTTAGATTCTTTGTGGAAAATATACACGTACTATAAAAGAATCCTTAGGGCATTATGAAATGGTTTTCAGAAGTCATCAGAGAAAGTTATAATGGGAGGGTTGTTAAAATTCTAACCGGGTAAAACATTTGGAAATGGAGACCATATATGGTGTTATAATTTTTCAAAATAATGGGCAAGATGACCTAATGAGACATTTCCATTTCCAGAGTCTGTGAACCTTATAGTTTCATTGCACAAGGAAAAATCTTTCTCCAGTGAGAGTTGTATGGCAAAATCCCACACATTGCTTTGAAATTCATGGGCCTGTATTCTAGCCCATAGGGTAATGGTGTGTAGAGGCAATTGAAAGCACAATAAAATTGGGCCTCTGTGTATAATGGAGGCAAAATATAATTTTATTGTTCAGTGTCAGTTGTATATTGCTTAGAGAGGGACCCATGCACTGTCCATTCAGAGAAAACTTAATTCCTTTCTGGAATTAATAAGTGCTTCATTGATCAATATCTGTCTTCATATGGCATGTGAATAAAATAATCAAATGTTAAGCCCTAAACTAATGCTAGCAAAATTTGGTAGAGGAAAATGTTTTATAATTTGCATAAATATTTAATTTCTCAAAATCCCAATCACTTATACATTCCTAATCTTTATTAATTTAATATAACTTAAGTCTTAACTTTCTTCCAGTGCAATGTTAGTTGTCTTTTTATGACTTTTGGAGTATATTTCATCAAGCAATAGTTATGTCTCATTATCTCATATCATTTCATTGTTTAGAAATTCCTTCAGACACTTATTAAATGACTTTCTTGATCACCAAATATGTTTGTGTCATATATCAA
Organism: Ondatra zibethicus; assembly: GCA_004026605.1. Lineage (NCBI taxonomy): Eukaryota > Metazoa > Chordata > Mammalia > Rodentia > Cricetidae > Ondatra > Ondatra zibethicus. The sequence continues at coordinate 13,463 of PVIU01015946.1, forward strand.
TTTTTTCAGAAGTACAACTCTTCTACAAAATAATTTTTTCATTTCATTTATAATGATGGTAATATTATAATAATATTCTAAATATACTGAGATTCTACTTTAGCTTGTGTTTGTTTTACTTTATTATGTTCTCACATTGTCTTTACATGCATATGCAATTTGTAATATTTGAGAATTCTTGAAAACGAGTTGGGAACATTAGTGTTCCTCATCACTAAGTTCTTTCCTAGTAAGAAAGATATTTTCTTTATAGTCATGATATAAATTTTAAATAATAAATTTTGAATCAATGTTACATTGTGAATAATGCAGACTGCATATTCCTATTTTGCCACATCAGCTTCCTTAGTCCTCTGGATTAGTTGTGCTGTAGTGTTAGCTCTACTATCCCTCAAGAGATGCAAAACACACTTTCATTGTCCAGTCTAATGTTCAGGGAACCCATCTACTGGCTATTAAAAAATTAATTATTTTCTATTATTAATGGTTTTATTTGTCTCTTGTGACAGATATATCTAAGAGGAGAGTTCACTCTGTGATGTCTCTGTTGGTATAATTCTGGTTTTGCATGAATATATTCAAATTAAGTATTCCTGTCATTCTGGCATTTGCAATAAAGGTAGGGGTATTTACATGTTTACCTCATGGCATGACAAAGCAGTATTTAATTATTTTTATTAAAATTAAAAATCCATTCTCATTTAAAATTAAACATCTGTCTGAGTACATATAATGGGAAAAATAGTCCCAATCTAAAGAAAGGCTGTATGAATAAGCCTATAGCTAAAAACTTATCTACCAATGAAGTGCTGAGTGCTTTCCTCTTTTATCTATTTACACCAGTACAAGAAGACAAAAAGGAAAAAATATACAAAGCTAAGTTAAGATATTTATATTTCCTGAATAAAATCTTATGTGATCAACAAACCGCTAACTGAACATGGTAAAATATTCAATATAGACAATGTATGAAAGAGCCAAACTATAAAATAATTATATTTCTATATAGAACAACTCACAGTGGAAAATGAAACTTCCAAGAAAATTAAATTTTAAAAAAAATTCCTTTTGGAGTCAGATTTTGCCATGTAGCTAGTCTAGTTTGGAGCTCACTGTGTAGATTGGGTTGGTTTTGAACTTGCAGGAATTCTCCATCTTCCTTCTCATAAGGGGCACCATAGACACTATATATTTAACCCAAACATAAAATTCTTAGGAGAAACTTGTCACTGTCTATGTCTATGGCAGAAAAAGAAGCTGAGTGTTCTGGCTTTATTTTTCAGAAACCTTATAGAAATAATCTGTTCCATTGTCCTACAAGGTATCAAATGCCCATATTCCCAAACACATTGGAAGAGTTCAGTTATCTGAGTTCAAATTCCAGAAAGTGTTCTTAGTAGAAATTAGCTAGTTACACATAGAGCACTTATTTACATGGTTACCTCATGGCATGACAAAACACACTTGGGGATAAGAATATTAATATATATTATATATTTGAATTCTTTTTAAAAACAATAACATTGATGGAAGCTGCCTAATTCCAAAAGACACTATGACCTCCCCCCACCCTCAATGCCTCCAATTTAATCAGGCGATTTATATTGAGGTCTTTAATCCATTTGGAGTTGAGTTTGGATGAGGGTTTGTCTATATCATTGATTTTCTCAAAGAACCAGCTCTTTGTTTCATTGATTCTCTGTATTGTTTTCTTTGTTTCTATTTTATTGATTTCAGACTTCAATTTGATTATTTCCCATCTTCTACTCCTCTTGGGTGAGTCTGCTTCTTTTTGTTCTAGACATTTCAGGTGTGCTGTTAAGTTACTAGTGTGAGTTTTCTCCACTTTCTTTATGTGGGCACTTAGTGTTATGAACTTTCCTCTTAGCACTGCTTTCATAGTGTTCCATGGGTTTGGGTATGTTGTGCCTTCATTTTTGTTGAATCTAGGAAGTCTTTAATTTTTTTCTTTATTTCTTCCTTGTCCCCAGGGTGGTTCAGTAGTTCACTATTCAATTTCCATGAGTTTGTAAGCTTTCTGAAAGTAGTATTGTTGTTAAATTCTAACTTTAATCCAAAGTGATCTGATAAGACACAGGGGGTTACTCCATTTATTTGTATCTGTGGAGGTTTGCTTTGTTACTGAGTATGTGATCAATTTTCGAGAAGGTTCCATGAGATGCTGAGAAGAAGGTATATTCTTTTGTGTTTGGGTGAAATGCATGTCTGTGAAGTCCATTTGATTCATGACATCTGTTAGTTCTATTACTTCTTTGTTAAGTTTCTGTCTGGTTGACCTGTATATTGGTGAGAGTGGAAAGTTGAAGGCTCCTACTATTAGTGTGTGGGGTTTGATGTGCGATTTAAGTTTTAGTAATCTTTCTTTTACATATGTGGGTGCTCTTGTATTAGGGGCATAGATGTTCATGATTGAGACTACATATTGATGGATTGTTCCTGTTTTGAGTATAAGGTGTGCTTCTCCATCTCTTCTGATTGGTTTTAGTTTGAAATCAATTTTGTTAGAAATTAGGATAGCTACACCTGCTTGTTTCTTAGGTCCATTTGATTGGAATACCTTTTCCCAACCCTTTACTCTGAGGTAGTGTCTGTCTTTGGACTGAGGTGTGTTTCTTGTATAGCAGATGGCTGGATCCTGTTTTCGTATCCATTCTCTTAGCCTGTGTTTTTTTTTCCTTTTATTGATTTTTATTGAGCTCTACATTTTTCTCTGTTCTCCTCTCTGCCTCTCCCCCCCTTCAATCCTCTCCCAAGGTCTCCATGCTCCCAATTTACTCAGGAGATCTTGTCTTTTTCTACTTCCCATGTAGATTAGATCTATGTATGTCTCTTTTAGGTCCTCATTGTTGTCTAGGTTCTCTGGGATTGTGATTTGTAGGCTGGTTTTCTTTGCTTTATGTTTAAAAGCCACTTATGAGCGAGTACATGTGATAATTGTCTTTCTGGGTCTGGGTTACCTCACTCAAAATGATGTTTTCTAGCTCCATTTATTTGCCTGCAAAATTCAAGATGACATTATTTTTTTCTGTTGTGTAGTACTCCATTGTGTAAATGTAGCACATTTTCCTTATCCATTCTTTGGTCAAAGGGCATTTAGGTTATTTCCAGGTTCTGGCTATGACAAACAATGCTGCTATGAACATAGTTGAGCACATGATTGAGCATCCTTTGGATATATGACTAAAAGTGGTATTACTAGGTCTTGAGGAAGGTTGTTTCCTAATTTTCTGAGAAACTGCCACACTGACATCCAAAGGGGCTGTACCAGCTTGCATTACCACCAGCAATGCAGGAGTATTCTTTTAATCCCACAACTTTTCCAGCATAAGTTGTCATCAGTGTTTTTGATCATGGCCATTCTTACAGGTTTAAGAAGGAATCTCAGAGTTGTTTTGATTTACATTTCTCTGATGACAAAGGATGTTAAACATTTCCTTATGTGTATTTCAGCCATTTGAGATTCCTCTGTTTAGAGTTCTCTGTTTAGGTCTGTACTCCATTTTTTTATTGGATTATTTGTTCTTTTGATGACTAATTTCTTGAGTTCTTTGTATATTTTGGAGATCAGACCTCTGTCTGAGGAAAAACCTGTGTTTTTTAAGTCTGGTGAATTAAGTCCATTGATATTAAGAGATATTAATCACCAATGATTGTTAATTCCTGTTATTTTTCAGTGGTAGTATGTATGCGTGTTTCCCTTCTTTGGGTTTTCTTGATGTAAAGTTATATGTTGCTTGTGTTTTTGTGTGTTCAGATATCTTCCTGGGATGGGGTTTTCCTTCTAGTACTTCCTGTAGGGCTAGGTTTGTGGATACATATTGTTTAAATCTGTTTATGTCATGGAATATCTTGTTTTCTCCGTGAATGGTGATTGAAAGCTTTGCTGGGTATAGTAGTCTGGGCTTGCATCCATGGTCTCTAGTGTCTGCATTACATCTGCCCAGGACCTTCTGGATTTCATGTTTTCCATTGAGAAGTTGGGTGCAATTCTGATAGGTCTATCTTTATATGTTACTTGACCTTTTTCTTTTTCAGCTCTTAATATTCTTTCTTTATTCTGTATGTTTTGTGTTTTGATTATTATATGGCAAGTGGACTTTTCTTTTTGATCCAGTCTATTTGGTGTTCTGTAAGCTTCTTGTACCTTCATAGGGATATCCTTCTTTAGGTTGGGAAAATTTTCTTCTATGATTTTGTTGAATGGATTTTCTGTGCCTTTGAGCTGGAGTTCTCCTTCTTCTACCCCTATATTTCTGGGTTTGGTCTTTTCATGGTGTCCCAGATTTCCTGCATGTTTAGTGTTAAGAATTTGTTGGATTTAATGTTTTCTTTGACCAATGAGTCTATTTCCTCTATAGTATCTTGAATACCTGAGAGTCTTTCTTCTATATCTTATATTCTGTTGGTTACACTTGTCTCTGTAGTTCCTGTTTGTTTACCCAGATTTTCCATATCCAATATTTTTTCTGTTTGTGTTTTCATTATTACCTCTATTTCAGTGTTCATGTCTTGAACTGTTTGCTTTACCTGTTTGATTGTTTTTTTCTTGGGCTTCTTTGAGGGATTTATTATTTTCTTCCATTTTCTTTTCTCCATTTCTTTAAGGGAGTTTTTAATTTTCTCTTTAAAGGTCTCCATCATTTTTACAAAGTTATGTTTTCTTTTGCATTAGGATGATCAAGTCTTCCTGCTGTATGTCCATTGGGATCTGGTGTTACCGTGCTGCTTTTTAGGTGATTTCTTGCATTGGCACCTATCCATCTCTTTCTTCAAATGAGGCCTGCAGTGTCTCTGCCCTTTGGTTCAATCCTTCCAGTGATGATCTGAGTGTTTAGGAATTTATCTTGGTCTGCTCTGTACTGTCAATGTCTGTGTCTCAGGAAGCCTCTGAGGTCTCTCTAAGCCTTCTCTCTTAGTCTTCTCTCCTGGTTCAGTGCCTTGGTCCTTTCTTGGTCCCCTCATTATTGAAGCAAGCTCTTTGTCCCCTCAGTACTATAGTAAGCTGTTAAGTTCCCTCAGTATTTGATCAAGATGTGTTTCAGAGTTCCACTAAAGTTGCTCTTAAGTTCCCTCACTATTAGAGCAAGCTATGTTTAGAGTTCCACTGAGGTTGCAGGAGAATAGGCAAGTTTGGGGGCAGGGTGGGGCTAGTAGTTTGGAGGGTCAGGTGGATAGGTTTGGGCTTTGGGGAAGCCTACTGGGCAGGAAGGTCTCCTGCTGGCTGGCTAGAAAAGTCAAGGGAGTTGGGGGAGGGGCCCGGGATTTTATTCCACTGTGGAGGTCCTAGAGAGTAGGGTGTACTGTTGTGTGGCTGTTCACTCACCTCTTAAGTCCCCTCAGTAATAGAGCCTCAGTATTAGGCTATATTTCAACAAGGAAAATCTTTACACTTGTATCCTTGTGTGTAAAGTAGAAAGTGACAGTATGTGAGGTTGGATATTATTTTTTTAAGAGAGAAAGGATCATGTAGAATTGAGCATCCCATAAAAACACAAAATCAGAAACCACTGGATGCAAGCAAAAGACCAGCAAGGAAATGACCTGGAGAGGAGTTGGGGGAGAGGAAATCATGATCAGAATATATTCTATAACTTTTTTTCAAAAAACAAATCTAACTCCAAATAACTTCAAATTTGGACTTCATTCTAAGGACAGAGAGTTTCGTATTGAAATAAGCTGAAGATTAGATGGAAAGCCCTTTAAACGGAACCCTTAGTACTTCTTTTCAAATTTAATTAATTAATTTACTTTTTTATTGCACATGGGTTTTAATATGCAGGTGTAGTGTGCATTTGTGATGTATTAGTGTAGAGTGTGTGTAACATACTTTATGTGTGAAGGTCAAAGGACAACTTTTGGTCAGACTTCAAAGTCCACCTTGTTTAAGGGAGGGTATATTTTTGTTCACTGCTGTGTATGCCAAGCTACTTGGTTTATGAGGTTCTAGGATGTTCTCTTATTTCTGTCTCCCACCTCAACTTAGGGTGCTGGCATTAGATGCGCATATTGCCACATCTGAGCTTAGGTACGTTTTTGAGATTTAAATGCTGGTCCTCACACTTGCATAGCAAGGAATTTACCCATGAAGACGCCATCCCAAATCTATTAACATTTCTCAGTCTTGGAGATAGCTTGATAAAAGTTGCAGAATGCGAAACAGTGACTTTAAACAGATACTCTATTAAATATAGGCAACCTGTTCAGGCTGTTAGTTCTTAAAGTTGAAACCTTGGCTGATAATAATATATGGGCAATGATATATGGGTATACAGTTACACAAAACATTGACCATGTGCCAAATTGTGCATTAGGTAGACAGATACATTTATTTTGTATTTTGATCTTTGGGGAAATAGAAAGGTGGAGCCGTAAAATTACTCATATAGAATTTATGTAACAGTTGTCAGCTTGGAATTTGAAGGATCTTTCAAGAAAAGGCAGATGAGAAGTATAAGTAGTCACCAGAAAATAGGGCCCAGGAGAATGAAGACTGGCTTATGAAAGATGCTGAATCTTTGAGGAGCTTAGAAAGCAACAAGGAAGGACCTGACAGCCTGTCACTAATGTAAGCATTTTAGACTGAGGAGGATCTCTGCATGCTGGGTGTTGAAGAGGCTTGGGTAAATTAAGAAGAAAAATCCTTGCCAATAAACCAGGGGATTGTGACTTAGTGCAAAGCAGACATAAAATAAATGTTTATATCTTAGGGAAAAGAAATATAAAGAAATATAAATATACAACGGCATACCAATGCAGTATGCTAATCATGTTTTATACAAGTTTTATTTTTTTACTTTTAATTTCACAAAGACTCTAATAATTAAGCTTTCATGATAACTTTATTTTAAAAGTAAAAAACATGCAGAGTTTGGCTCTATTTACTTCAAATTTGAAATTGGGAAGACCATTAAAATATTTTTCATCAAAATCTAGTTCAGTTTCTATTATTTAATTATAACAATAATATCTAGAGAGTATAAAATTGTTTGCAAATTTACTAAAACTGTGATATGTTTCTAAGCAGAGGTGTGTCAAGAGTGTAAGGGACTCTTACACTCCAAGTCATGCTATTCAATATAGATTCAAAAGTTTGAGAAGGCATGCCTGGTTTTACAGAACATCAAGTAAACAAGTAATGTAAATTAAAAAGTGAGCTATCCCCTCCCGTCAAGGCTTAGGAATCTATGTGGAAGAGGATGCAGAAAGACAGTAAGAGCCAGAGGGGTGGCTAACTCCAAGGAAACACTGTTTTCTGAACTGAACAGGTCTGGTACACGCATGAACTCACAGAGAATGTGTCAGTATGCACAGGAGCTGCTCATGTTCAAACCAGACAAAAACACAAAGTTTCACCCTTAACCAAGAAGCTATTTTTAACTGATACCTGTTGGGGTAAGTTTTCTTTAATGGAGTGTAATTTGGTATATCAAACATACTCCAGGGCAGGCCACATGTTCAGGTATCATTGGGCAACACCAAATAGACTCCATGTTTTTTTTCCTCTTTTTTTTTTCGTATGTATATGTGTGTGTGTTCTTTTCTTTCCTTCTTTTTTTTTTGTAATTTTTGTCCTTTTCTGGTCATTGTTCTTTGTTTTGAGAAAGAAAGAAATAATATTGTATTGGGTGGGCAAGAAGGTGGGGAGTAGCTTATAGGAGTTGGCATAGAGTAAAGAATATTATCACAACACATTGTGTACAAAAATTTCAAATAAATAGTAAGAAGAAATGGGGTATATGACTAAACAAGGTTCTCAAAAAACGAAACACAAATCGCTGAGAAACACTTAAATGTTTAGCATTCTACACCATCAGGAAAAAGCAAATTAGAACTATTTTGAGATTTCTTCTTACCCCATTCAGAATAGACAAGATTTGGAGGGACTGGGACACCAGCTCAGCCATAAAACCTTTAACCTACAATCTGTCCTGCCTGCAAAGTGCGCTGGGGTAAGGTGGCACAGAAATTGTGAGAGTGCCCAACCAATGACTGGTCCACCCTGAAGCATACACCACAACAGGCAACCCAGGCCTGATGCTTTCTGGAGGGCCAAGAACCAGAGGATGGAAACCCAGAAACCTAGAACCCAGGATAGACCCAAACATGACTGGCAAAAAAAAGAAGGAAAAATAAGTAAATTACTTGTTGCATAATTGTCATCAGAGAGGATTCCTCCAAAAACTGGTAGGAGCAGATTCAGGGACCCACAGCCAAACATCAGGTGGAAAACCCCACTGAAGAGTGGGAGGAAAGATTGTAGGAGTCAGAGGATCAAGGACACCACAAGAACAAGGTCCACAGAATCTACTAACAAGGGCTCATACAGGCTCACAGAGACTGGAGCAAAAATCAGAAAGTATTTATGGGTCTGACCTAGGTCCTTTGCATAAACCTTATGGCAGAGTAGCTTGGTGTTCTTGTGGGACTCCTAACAATGACAGTGAGGGCTGTCGCTGACTCTTTGGCCTGCTTTTGGGACCCCTTTTCTTCTACTAGGAAGGAAAGGCCTCATCCAGCCTTGATATGAGGCTATGTGCCTAGTCTTATTGTAACTTTTTATGTTGTATTTGGATGATATTCATGGAAGGCCTGCCTTTTTCTGAAGGCAAACAGAGGTGGAGAGGATATGGGGGAGAGAGTAGGTAGGAGGCAGACACTGATAAGAGAAGATGGAGAGGAAACTGTGGTTGTGGATGTATTATATAAATTTTAAAAAATAGATTTAAAACAAAAGAAGAGGAAAGAAAGAAAGAAAGAAAGAAAGAAAGAAAGAAAGAAAGAAAGAAAGAAAGATCAGGCAAGCAAGCCAGTAAGCATTGCCCTCCCTGACTTCTCCATCAGCTCCTGGTTCCTGTTGGAGTTTCTTTCCTGACTTCCTTCAACAATGAACAGCAATATGGAAGTATAAGTCAAATAAACCCCTTTCTACTCCCTGCCCTAAAAGATTAATAACAACGAATGAGAGCAAATGTTGGCAAGAGTGCACAACAAGGGGACCACTTATTCACCAATGGTGGGACTGCAAATTTGTACAGTACTGTATGGAAATTAGTGTGGAAGTTTTCCAAAAAGATGAAAATAGATGTACCAAGAAAGAATTAGGTATAGCACTTTGGGGCATATACTATAAGGGCTTACATTCTACTGAGAGACACTTGCTCATCTATGTTCATTGCAATTCTATTCATTAAAGACAGAAACTGAGAACAGCTTAGATGTCCGATACTGATGAATGGATAATGAAAATATGGCACATGCACACAATGAGATAACTGTGCAGCTGTAAAGACATGTGAAAATTTTAGGTGAGATGGTAGATATAGAAATAAGTATCCTGAGGGGGGTAACCCAGGTCCAGAAAGACAAATATTACATGCTTTCTTTTATATATAGATATTAGCCTTTAAGCTTTAGATATGTATTTCTTTGGAAATCTATGGAAGTTAGATAACTTTAGAGGGACTATGAAAGGGAAAAGAGAATATAATTTTATAAAGAGGAAATTTTCTACTACTTTTTTATTGTTTTTATTGGATTATACAGTTTTGTCTGCTCCTCTTCTTTCATCCCCTCTCGCATCCTAGCCTCTGCCTTGACCCCCATACTCCCAATTTACTCAGGAGATCTTGTCTTTTTCTCCTTCCTATTTAGTTCCATATATGTCTCTCTTAAGGTCCTCTTTGTTGTTTAGGTTCTCTGGGGTTGTGGACTGTAGGGTGGTTATTCTTTGCTTTATGTATAAAAGCTACTTACAAGTGTGTACATATTACATTTCTCTTTCTGGGTCTGGGATAAAGTGGCAAATTTTAATAAGAGTATAAAATTGAGAGGGTTTAGGGGAGCTGGGAAAAGGAGGATAGCTAACATTAATGGCCTTTAGAAAAGCCACATCAAAACCTACTACTCTAGAAGATTCCTCAAGTATATACATATAAAAGAGGATTTAAATGGAGTTACCATGTGACAGAGGAGACAATACTCCAAATAGACATTTTATGCCAATAAAGTGAAACCTCCCAGTCCCAACAATTGGTTGCATCTTAAGTCATTGGTCAAAGGTGTCCCATAGGTGACCTCATATATCACAGGGTATTTCTAAAACTATTGGTTGCTTTCTATAACCTGATTATAAGGCTCTGTTGCTGAATATATTTACTTATGTCTGTAAACATAGAAAAATCAAGCTGGTGTCCAATAAAAACTCCACCCCTACTGACTATCATTTCTAGAAGGTACTAGAAGAAATATAATTATCAATCTCATGTATCTCTGTGAGCTCCAAATTCTTTGGGCTACCATAGCTATTTGCCTGTAAGATATACTACCCACTGGAGCTTTTTCTTGAAGTAGATTGTAATCAATCCAGAGACATACAACTAGACAATGTGCAGAGAGTGACAGACTTTAGAGTCCATGGGCTTAACTGAAATGTATTCATTAAACCTCTTCCCTCAAGGCTCAGGGAATCTATGCAGAAGAAGAGCAAGAAAGATTATAAGAATCAAAGGTAGTGGGTGATTGGAAAAAACCAGCATTTTCCAGATAAAATAGGACTAATGCAGAAACTTACAGACTATTGAAATCTTTCTGCCCCATCTTTCATGTTGTTCCCTGAGCCTTAGATGCAGGAGTTGTGTTGCATGTCCCCTGGGCACCTGTGATCATTAAGTCACCTTTCTTTTTTTAGTGGAGATGCAATATGATTCATTGTAAAGCACTTGATCCTTTAATTCAGAAAACAGGTTTAAGGGAAATTTTACATTCACAAGCTAAGTTCCTTATGTTAAGGAAGTTAAGGGGCAAACCATTTATATTTGATATCTTCTAAGTTTCTAGCTCCTAAAACAGAGATATGTGCAGTTAACAAAGTAGGGACAGCATAGCCATGATAGGAATAAATTTAAGCAAGTTTTTATGAAAATCTTAATGTGTTAGAATCAGGGCTAATGATCACAGAGGATTTGAAGCTGACAGGTCCTGCTGAGGAGAAAAGGGACAATTAGTTCCCCTCTGATTCCAGTTTGATGAAATGTGGAGCATTGGTGCATTGATCTACCAGGGCAAGGGTGGAGGGAGCAGAAGTGACCTCCAGATTGGACACCCCTCTGTATCCAATACAATGGCAGGATTGGAGAGCCCCAGTCAGGGTCAGGGTAGGGTGTTTATCATAGTAGAGAGTGGGGTAAGGAAATTTCCAAGGTTCAGTATCCTTGATGGGCTGACGTTTGTCTATGGGTGTCTTAGATTAAGGGAATAAGTATGTTCTGGGCTCAGGGACATCTGGCGATCTTATCTACTCTTATTTAACAGTTGAAATGTCAGGAACATCCCCTTAGGTGCTGGTCCACCTCTGGGTGGTGTTAGTTTACAGTGTTTCCTAAAACCAGGTGCTGCCTGCCAGTAATCTGAAACTTAGGTCTACTTTTTGGGTAGTTTCTTTTGAACCTGTCATGGCAGCATGTAACCACGCTGCCCTGGGCCCCACAGCCTTCCATGAGCCTTATAGTTCAAATCAAAAAGACATTAGATATAGCAGTTTTAAATGGATTACTTTATATATATATTATATATAGTATAATTTATATTATAATTATATCTATGTCATCTCTATCTATCTATCTATCTATCTATCTATCTATCTATCTATCTATCTATCTATCTATCTATTATCTATCTATCTGTCTCTATATGGTGTAGGAAGTTCTTCTGTATGTGTGGCTTTTATTGGTTAATGAATAAAGAAGCTACTTTGGCCTGTGATAAGGCAGAGTTGAGCTAAGCAGGAAAACTAAACTGAAGGCTGGGAGAAAGAAGGTGGAGTCAGGGAGAAATCATGGAGCCTCAAGAGGAGAAAGACATGAGCCGCCAGCCAGAACCTTGCCAGTGGGCCACAAGCCTCATGGTAAAATACAAAATAATAGAAATGGATTAATTTAAGAAATTAGAGCTATGCACTTAAGTGATTGGCCAAGCAGTGATTTAAATAATATAGTTTCTGTGAGATTATTTTGGGAGTCTGGGTGGTCAGGAAACAAACAAGTATCCTCGGCAAACAAATTGGCATGCCAATGTGGTTGGCTAAATTTTCATAAAATCTAAGAAAGATTGGAAAGGAATCCTAGACACAAAAGAACAGAGTTAAGCATGGCTTTTTGGTAGTATTTTATCAGGTGGGCTCTGTTTACTAGAAGCAAGCAGAGGGATGATTCTTTTCAGAGAAGATTATTTAAAGATTCAGTGGTAGCAACAAAATGTGTGGATCCTTTAAGAAGATTTCCTGGTTTGCAAGCATAAACAGTTCTGACCCTTTCAGGAGGTCCAGCTATGGAGCATTTAAATGGTGTCTGTGAGCAGAGTGCTACAGCTTGCTTAATGGCAACATAAACCCACTGTGTGCCTAAAACTGGGGTCTCAAAGGGAGCAAACATACTTCTGCCATGTTGGACTGGGTGGAGCCAAAAGGTAAAACAGCCTTAGTCCTAATAATGCCACTTAACATTTTAAGAAGTACTCCTGGAAAGAAAAGGATTGCAGATATGTAATAAGGACAGATCCAGACATAAAAGACCTCTAAACGAGACACAGTGTGTTTAAAAAATGTGCATAGGCTTGGGAGAGAGAAGAAAAAGAGTAAATGTAATGTAATATAAAAGAGTACAGACAGTCTTAAAGGAGTAAAGATAATAAAATAAATATTAAACTTGTAGATAAAGTATAGAGTAATAAAAATAAACCACATAAAGATGTGACATACACAGAAAGTCTGGATTATATATATTATTGCATTTTCTTTGAATTTTCTGACTGTGACAGAACTAAGTACAGAGAAATAATTTCATTATACGTGCTGCTAAGCTAAAGCAACATATATATTTTAAAGATATCTTCACTTTGCAATTTGGGTCTAAGGATATGTTACTTTGAAAAAGAGGTTCTACTTTTGTTTCAACAGAAGATGAGACCCTATGGATTGCTTCCAGACTAATGTGGTTTGATGAACCAAAACCCTCTGAAAGCTCACCATGAACACCTCCAAAAACTTACTTCCCCCAACAAAAGCAGGAAGCAGTTTGGAGAGAACTACATCCAAATTCCTTACATGATGGTTTATAAATGTTTGTTTACATTTAAAGGGTGATATGCTATAGAGATTTGCATGGATATGGATATTGGTTTATTGATACAAATTTAAGATCAATTTTGTTACATATATATAGTTCTTTTCTTGATTAAGCTATTGTGTTTGTGCAACTCATTTGGAAAAGTAATATACAATTAAGAAATACAGGTTAATAGAGAATCTGTAATAGTCAACCTTATAGTCCTGTTAGTTAGATTTTCTAGATTTATAGAGATATATTTCAGTTTGATATGTATTCTTCAACACTTTCAGAGACCTTCAGAATATGGCATTTAAAATGTTTTAAGAACTTAGAACTTTTCATGACAGTGAGACACATCTGCTCCTGGCAGCACCAATCTACTTAAAGAAGATGATGGGCATTAAAGAGGCTCCTCATGGAGTTTGTTAGCCATTTGGGCAAGAAACTCCTCTGCCTGCACTGCTTGATGTTATGCTGTATGAACTGGACATGCAGGATCCACAGAAAAATGACTGTTGAATGTGCCTAAAAAAGGTGAGACAGTCCTTTGGGGTTCTTGCTTCATGAAAGAGTCTGCCAGACATTCTGCAGGACACAAAAGAAAGTGAATGATAAACTGCCAATATAGGCAGAACTGTCTTTGAAATTTCCTGCTTCATGGAAAAGTCTACCAGATACTATGGGCTTGTAGGCTGCAGATGGGTGCCTCAATGATACAGGAAAATTTTGGGTGGCTACACAGGTAGTGAGATGTCTCTGTCAATTCTTGAATTTTGGAAGTTGTTTACAATGCACTTTCTGTTAATTTAGGTAATATTATATAATTCTGGTGTTTTTGATGGAGTTGAAGAATATTAGTTATAATTAGTTATAATTATAGTTTTACTTAGTTATGATAAAAGATAAAGTAGATATACCTATTTTAACTATAATTCTTGCTTGATAAGTGCTTAGCTATATGTAATTTTACTATGTTAAGTTAAAACCTTCCTTTTAATTTAAACAGAAAATGGGAAATGGTGTGGGAAGTTCTTCTGTATATATGTTCCTTTTATTGGTTAATGAATAAAGAAGGTACTTTGGCCTGTGATAGAGCAGGTAGAGCTAGGAAGGAAAGCTAAACTGAATGCTGGGAAAAAGAAGGCAGAGTCAGGGAGAAGCCATGGAACCAAAGGAGAGAAAGATGTGAGCTGCCAGCTGGAACCTTGCCCATAGGCCACGAGCCTCATGGCAACATATAAAATATAGAAATGGGTTAATTTACAAAAGCAAGCAATGTGCTTAAGTGATTGGCCAACCTGTGATTTTAATAATATTGTTTCTGTGTGATTATTTTGGGAGTCTAGGCAGCCAGGAATGGAATGAGTGGCCTCTGCCAACACATATAAAATCTATTATTCAGTAAAATCTAGCTTGCTTGCTATCTTTCATTGATAGTGATGTATGAGAATAATAGAATGGAACAGAAAAATACAGCCTGCCTTGCATTCTTTCCCATATCCTAAGGACAATGCCTTATATTGAAATGACTAGCAAGCAGTAGGAACCATGATGGTCCACACAGAGAAAAGACAGGACTCAGAGATGTTGGGAACATCATGGATTAATTTTTATTTAAGACTAATTTTTGTCTTAAATGAAGAAAACAACCACCTTCTTTTTCTTCTATTCATAGGATACTTTTGCTGGGCATAAATGTTGGGAAAAATAAGGGACACCACAAAAAAAGATGTATATAAACTTTATAATTATTACAGTTAATGACCAAGACTGTTCTCTAAAATCAGGTAGATACATGTTTGTATCCCATATTTACCACCGGGTAATTGTGTGAACTAAAGCAGAGCTCTCCTCTTAGTTTTCCATAAATAAATAGAAAATATTAAAATCTCCTTCATGATGCTGTGACAAATACATTTCATAAGTTATATAAAGATTACAGCAGTATGTATAGGTCAAATATTCATTAGCTAATCTTAGAAATTTTTCATATTTTAAATTTTACATAAAGGCTCTTTGCTTTTGCATCTGAGTTCAGACTCTGTGGTGGTTTTGAGGGAACCATGTGATCTGGGCATAACAAAGACTAAAGGTTTTCTCAGAAATTTTCTTGTGAACTGACTTTGATTTCTATCTGGGCTACTCCTCTTTCCTTCTCTTTCTCTCTTTCTCTTTCTCTCTCTCTCTCTCTCTCTGTGTGTGTGTGTGTATGTGTGTGTGTGTGTGTGTGTGTGTGTGTGTGTTTGTACATGCACACATGGTGGCTTGATGTGGGAAGACTAAATGATCCTCTGGTGTTTTACCTTGCAAGCATAGTCTACCTTTTTCAGAAAAGCTCTCTCATTGGTCTGGAACTAGCCATGTGGGCTCTACCAGCTGGTCAGTGAGCTCCTGGGATCCTCCAGCACTGGGATTACATTCCTTCCTCCCAAACTTCATGCATTCTTTTAGGAGATTGGAAGTAGGTCCTTAGGCTCTTGCATGATGGCACATTAGCCCTTGAACTATCCTGACAGCTCAGCCCCTTTCTCCTCATAAAGAAAGCCTTCTTTCATACTTTATAATTTCTCATTTGGTCTTTACCTCTGCTCACTTTGAGAATTTCCACATTATCCCAGGAGTTTGGGCAAAGGATCTGCCTTTGTTTTCCTTTGCTTCCTAGGTAATCTGGGAGACTCAGCACACCTAAAATAAAATGCACAGTATCCATTACTTATCCTGTATAAATAAGGTACAGATCAGTACAGACTAAGTTGAACCTCTACACTTCCAGGGAAACAAATCAACCTAGTTACAGAGCTTAGTATTCTCATACCAAGTGTGATGGTTTGAAAGAAAATGGCTCCCAAAGGGAGTGTCAATATTAGGAGGTAAACTTTGTTGGAGTAAGTAACCTTGTTGGAGGAAGTGTCACTGTGAGGTTGATTTTGAAGTCTCCTTTGTTCAACCTTCATTTGGTGTGACATTCAGACCACTTCCTATTGCCTGTTAGTCAAGATGTAAGGACTCTCAGCTCCTGCTCCAGCACCATGTCTGTCTGCATGCTACCATGTTGCACTATGATGCTATCATAGACTAAACCCTGAAAATGAAAGCTTTAGCCCTAACTAGATGGTTTTCCTTTATAATAGTTGTCATGGTCATGGTGTCTCTTTACAGAAATAGGAACCCTAACTAAGACACCAAATTAGATCCCCAAGTGGTCTCTGCCAGTGTGAGATGCAAACACTTATTTTTTCATCCCTTTTAGTCTTTCACTGAATAATTATGGAATAAAATAAACCTTCACATATCTGCTTCAGAAACACCTCAGTATAACCCTGGTCAGTATTTTCTTTACTTATTTCAAAGAATATTTAGTATAGTACAGAATTTTTATGAATATCAAAATGATTATAAAGACTTTCTAGGAGGATAAACTACTTACACTGAAATTTTTTTGTAGAACCCAATAGTCTATAGAGTAGAAAATCTTCTACTATAAAAATCTAACATCTAATTCAAAAAATGAAAAATAAAGGATAATGGTTCCATGGTAATTTCTTTGGGACTAAGCTAATTTTCCTTAAAATGTTCTCTAAATGATGCTTAAAATTGACTCTTATCTCAAGATGTTCTTATCATGTATAAATGTTTAAAAATTATACTTTATATGTTGATTAAAACAATGACTATATTAAATTTTATTTAACTGAATTTTATATCTGAGATACATTCCATTGACATCAGTTCATTCACTGGGGCAACATAACTTGGTGGGCCCAGGTGAATATAAAAGGCATGATGCACATAGAGGTGTTGGAGATGTGTTATCTATTCACAAAGGCACAGGTGTGCTGTGAGACAATGATCTGTTCCCTGTCACTTGTATTTTAAATAAACACTGATTGGCCAGTAGCCAGGCAGGAAATATAAGCAGGGCAACCAGGCAGGAAATATAGGCAGGGCAACGGCAATTCTGGGAAGAGGGAAGTTTCAGTCTGCAGTCATCACCCAGACCTAGAGGAAGCCAGACACAGAGCAATCAAGACGTGACTGCCTCACTGGAAAAGGTACCAAGCCACTTCACTAACACAGACAAGAATTATGGGCTAATATAAATTATAAGAGTTAATAAGAAGCGTGAGCCACTAGGCCAATCAGAGCATAATTAATGTAGACTTCTGTGTTATTTCTTTGGGACTTAATGTCTGTGGGAACCAGGCAAGACAGATACCTCCATCAAAAGAATGGTACCTGATGCTCCTTCCACTCCTTAAACCAATAGTCTTTAAGATACCAGCCCACTTGAGCATGGTGTCTTATATTATAAATGCAGCTATAAAGCCTGTGCTTGCTCTCTTGCTTCCGGCTCTTCCAGCTGCAAGACTCTGTTCCTGTTCCCCATTTGTGCAGAGGATTTTGATCTAGGACAGTGATCTCTAAGTCTCCCCTGAACAAATAATCCTTTATTATATGTAATTCTGAACTAGTGTGGGATTATTTTGTATCTTTTGTCATTATCTGATTCCCGAATGTGGGGACCAGTCCATACTTTTTGGGATCGGTCCACCAGTCGTGTGGCATGTTGGGCACTGACTCTCCTGCCTGAAACTTTAGCCAGCCCTCAGATGCAGCAAACTGCTGCTCAGCGCTCCCCAGCTCACAACCCACATTCCAGCCCACACACTGCTGTCTGCTATCCTAGCAGTGCACACAGTCTGCAACTTGCACTGATGGAAAGCTTTGGCTTTTCTCTTTATCCTGGGTCCAAACTCTTGGAATTCTTTGATTGCCTAATAACTGTTTTTAATTTGTTAAACAAAGCATATTTTTCAGTACCTAAGTAAGCAACTCATGCTATTCACTGCTGCTATCATCTCTTGGCCACTGTGACACCTGCTTGCCAATAACTATTATTACACCTACTCCAATTCATTGTAATTGCCTTATGACAGGTAAGATCTGAAAAACCATAACAACTGACTGAAAACATCCAGGAGTTCAATAATTATTTTGCTTATATTATGGAAGGTATTACACAAGACCTCTGCTATTTTCCTTCCCTTTATTTGATTCTAGGAATTAGCATTGTTTTCAATATTATCTCATTCAAAAAATAATTCAATACTACAGAGAGGGATAGCATCAATTTGACAAAATTATCTGAAAGACTTTGTACTGTTGAATCTAACGGAATGTGTGCTGTCAGAATCTGTTGAAAAGTTAGGATATGTCCAAGGATAAGACATTATCTTTACTGAGAAAGTTGGAATCCTCAGAGACAGATACTGGAACATTAGAGGATAAGCCACAGCCATATGGCAATACACAGATTAATAGAAATGGGTTAAATTAATATGTAAGAGTTAGCCAATAAGAAGCTAGAGCTAATTGGCAAAGCAGTGGTTTAATTAATACTGTTTCTGTCTGATTATTTCAAGGCTAAGTTGTTGGGAACAAACTAGCAGCCTCCTCCAACAAATTGGCATCACCAGCGTGGGTAACTACATCCACATAAAAACCCAAGAAAGCTTAAAAAGGAATTCTAGACACAAAAGAACAGATTTAAGCATGGCTTTTGGTAGCCACAATTTTTTTTTATAGATGGGCTCTCAGTGAGCAAAGGCAGGCTGCTTTAAGAGAGGTTCAATAAAAGCCGCATAGCTTTAAAACAGCGACTTCCCTACCATGGGCTGTGCTGCTGGCATGATCTCTGGCTCTTTCAGGAGGCTGAGCATTTAAATTGGGTTTGTAAGCAGCATGATACAAACTGCTAAATGGCTCGACATAGACCCGCTGCACATATGGAACTGGGGTGATGTGCATGGCTCAGAGGCAGTGAACAGTCCTCCTCAGCTATGTTGGACTGGGCAGAGCAAGCAGGCAGTGCTGTATTTGGCCTAGCAATGCCACACCTTAAGTTTTTAAGAAGCGCTTAGCATTTTAAGAAGTACTGCTAAACAGTAAAGAATTCCAGATACACAATAGGACAGATTCAGACATAAAAGATCTCTAAATAGGTCACACTGCATTTTAAAAAAAATGTATGAAGGCTTGGGAGAGAAAGAAAAAGAGTACAAAGTCTTTAAAGAGACAGAGTACAGATAGTCATAGATTAAAAGAGTAAAGATAATAAAATAAATATTAAAAGTAATAGATTTAAAACAAATAAGCTGCATAAAGATGGAGAATACACAGAGAGTCTGGATTATGAGAGTTAGAAAGATGGCATGTAGCCCCATTGGAGACAGACGCCAGGACTCTAGCCAGTAAACCACAGCCATGTGGTGATACACAGAGTAATAGAAATGGGTTAAACTAAGATGTAAGAGTTAGCCAATAAGAAGTTAGAGCTAGTGGGCCAAGCAGTGATTTAAGTAATAAGGTTTTGTGTGATTATGTTGGGGCTGAGCAGCCGGGAACCAACAAGCAGCCTCCTTCAACAATTTGTAAGTCTCCCCTAAATAAATAACCCTTTATTATATGTAATTCTGAACTAATGTAGGATTATTTTGTATTTTCTGCCCTTACAGGTGACAGCAATATTCTTTTCAAATCTATCTTACTCCACCTGGTACGGTTATGGCTATGTGCTCTTAGCCTTTTGAGGTCAGAAGTAGAAATGGTGTGCTCTTACTGGATAGTGATTGGTAAACAATTTGGTGTCCATTAACTATTTTTATTCATCTGGATATTCTGAAGGCACATGGAGCTTCATGAAAATAAGATAAGAGTAGTTCTGAAAAATAAGCTAAAAAGAAACAAGTAAAATCACTTAACTTCTATAAGACATTTCTTAAATCCAAAACAGTATTTTAAGATGTACTAGATATAAACTTATTTATAAAATAATACTTTGGTTTATATTGAGCCCCCACAAAATAGTGTGCATTTTACATTTAAAATAAATCTCAATGACGACTCACACTGACACACAGAATTCATGTAGGGTGAGTATTAAGGAAGTACCAACAGTCATTCAGTTCTGCTCTGCCAATCACACTGGTTCTTGGCCACACGTGGGTCTGAAAACTACTGCCAAAATCACACTTGGCTCAAACAATTAATAAAGTCCATTAAAAAAGTTTTTGTATTGTGGCAACTATATATTTAAATCACTTTTAGAAGTAATTTTATCGCTGGGCAGTGGTGGTCATGTCACATAACCTAAACTAATTGTGGGGGCTCAAAGATGTGAGTCCTGTTCCATCTTGACTAAAGGTCAGAGAGTTTGAGCTTATTTTTACCCTTTCAAAGTTGTTGACAACAGGTGTGGCTACAAACAAGATATCCTGACCTAGGGTGTGGTTACCTGGTGTTTTGGACATTTAGATGGCCCATAGAGATGAGTCTGCTCTACCCTGACCACAGGTCAGAGAATTCAAGCATATTCCTGCTCCTTCATTTTAAAATGGCAGGTTTGACATAGGGAGTGGTTGTCTATAGGATACTTGGTCTAGGGTGTATTCACTGCATATCCTGCCCAAAACATCAGAATGATTAACCCAGGAAGTAGTGGCTTGATGTATCAAGTACTGAAGCAATAACTATTCTGGTTGCCCTTTGTGTCATGTTAAGGCAGTCTTTTCTCGCTGTTCCCCCTTTTGTATTGGGGTATAAAGCATATGAAAAACAAACACAGGCAGATTCAGTATTCAATAGTCACTGAGTTGCCCTCCCAGTACTATCTTATGTATCTGTGTTTCCTTCTGTTCTATGTATCTGTATATCTGTTCCTATGTATCTGTATATCTCTGTTCCTCCTAGCTAACATTTCAAATCCACAGGCCACCAGCCTGGATGTATCAACTCATCATAGCTGGACCACGAAAAAAGTCACTCCAACGTGTGGTCTACCACAACTATAACAAAGCACAAGTCTCCAGTTAGTCCAATTTAGTTAGCCTGATTCAATGCGCTATAATTTTATACTTCCTTCTGGATGCTATGTAATTATTTTTCTAATCTTATTATTCTTATTTTCTTGTAATTAAGGTATTTTATAAATGTAATCATATAATTAAAATATAATTATAGCAACAGTCAGAATCTGTATATGGTACATTACTTTCTCTTTTAAATATTGTCCAGAGAGACTTTCTTCTTGGCCTTAAAGATTATTTCTTGTAGTATTATTTATAAACTTGGAGATACTATTTTTAAGCAGAATGACTTACCATTTTGTTGTACTTTCCTGAACATTACGTGACTGTTAGTGCCTTCCATCTATCTATACATTAAATGACAGTAGCTACTGCCTCACTCTTCCCTTTCCAGTCACAAAGAAAGTGCTGATACACCCATCTTTTTCCCTGTGGTTTTAATTTTCGCACACTGGCTGTACCTTAATCTGTTGCTATTTCAGCTAGCAATTACAACCCCCAATTCCTGGTCTGCTTCTCTAGCAGCAGCCTGGCTGCTCATGCTGCAGCCTGATAGGAATCCTGTTCTCACATGCCTTGGTTCTGTTGCTGCTGCTAAAGGTAGCTTTAACTAAATCTCTATCACTCTTTTTATATATATAAAAAAAAGAAGACTAAAGATTCAAAGGTTGGCATAAAAAACTGCAAACTCAGAGAGGATGAGTCACAATTAGTTAATCTTCCCTCCTTGCTGGTGTCTCCAAAATGAGCTGTGCTTCTGCTTTGTCAAATCAGGAACAAACTATGCCACTCCAAAGGCCTCCCTACTGCTTACTGTGTCTCCCTCTCTCTCCTGGATGTCTTCTCATGCTTTTTGATCACTTCTGTCAAATAGTTGCTAACTCAATCTCCTGTCCTAAGGTTAAATTTATTTAATGCACTCAAATGCAAACTCAGGGTTCACAGTGTGATTGAATATCCTTCCAGATTTCCTCCTTTTTGACTAAATAAAAAGGAAAAGTTTTAACTTTAGCATAGGAAAACTAAACACAATAAGAACAATTGTCAAGTAAGGATTACATTCACCCAAAGAGGCCAATCCGGATGTCAAGATTTTTGGTGAAATGATTGATACATCTGCATCTGGGTCTATGAATGTTTGTCCCAGCTGCCCAGAACCAAAATAACCACGCAGAAACTGTATTAATTAATACACTGCTTGGGCCCTTAGCTGTAGCTTCTTATTGGCTAACTCTTATATATTAATTAAACCAATTTTCTTTTTTTCATATTCTTTTATTTTTTCATTCAAAAATAAATTTAACCAATTTTCTATTAATTTTTGTATCGCCACATGGGTGTGGCTTACTGGCTAAAGTTCCCAGTGTCTGGCGGCTCCATGGCATTTCTCTGACTCCACCCTTCTTTCTCCCAGCATTCAGCCTAGCTTTCTCCACCTAGTTCTGTTCTTCCGTCATAGGCTCAAAGCAGTTCTTTATTCATTAACCAATAAAAGCAGCACATAGACAGAAGGACCTCTCACTCCATATAAAACCCTCAATTTCAATGCCATTTATTTGTATTTTTAGCTCTAGTCTTTGATCATTTATAGAAGTTTGTTAAAATACTTGTCTTATGGTCTCTTTTGAAAACTTCTTTTTTTTTAATCTACTGTGCAGTTCTGTCATGTAGAGCAGTATAGTTTTTGACCACAGGTGCTAGGTCTTTTGATTGCTCGGTGGATGGGGTTTTCCCAATGATGACAGAGATTGACTGAACCAAAAATAATACTGGGGCCTGCCAGAGACCCCCTAAAGTATTTCTCAAATGGCAAATGGTTACCTTATCTGTCCATTATTGATGTGCATTTATTTGTTTAATTCTGATTTTTTTTAGTATTTGTTTTTTCCCATATTCTTTTATTTTTTTCCATTCAAAAAAAATTTACATTTCTCCCAGTCCTCTCCCGCTCCCCCCCTCCTCCCTCCTGCTGCTTCCTTAAAAGAGGGCATGGTGCCCGGCCCTGTGGGAAGTCCAAGGACCTTCCCCATCCATGCCGGCCTAGGAAGGTGTGCATCCAAATCGACTAGGTTTCCAAAAAGATAATACATGCAGAGGAGATAGGTCCTAGTGTCATTGTTGATGGCTTCTCAGTCTGCCCTCATTGGCATCCACATTTAGAGAGTCCAGTTTGATCATATGCTCAATCAGTCCCGGTCCAGCTGGATTTGGTGAGCTCCAATTAGATCAGGCACACTGTCTCAGTGGGTGGTCCAGCCCCTCACGGTCCTAACTTCCTTGCTCATCTTCTCCCACCTTCTGCTTTTCGACTAGACCTTGGGAGCTCAATCCATTGCTCTGGTGTGAATGTGGGTCTCTGTCTCTATCTCCATCCATCGGACAAAATTTCTATGGTGGTGATCAAGATATTCATCAGTGTGACTATGGGACAATGCTAGTTCTGGCACCCTCTCCTCTGCTGCCCAAGGACCTATCTGGGGACATCCCTGTGGACACCTGGGATCTCATCTAGAGCCAAGTATCTTGCCAGTCCTAAAATGACTCCAATAATGTAGATATCTTGTTCCCGTCTCCAATATCCACCTTTCCTCCATCTCCACCCTCCCACTCCGCAAGCTCTCCCCAGTCCTTCCCTTCTCCCTTCTCCTTCCCCCTCTCCCCTTCCCCCACCCACGTTCCCCCACCTCTATCCCCACCCCCGTATTCCCAACTTTTGCCTGGCAATCTTGTTTGCTTCCAATTTCCAAGAGGATCTATATATGATTTTCTTTGGGATCAACTTGCTATTTGGCTTCTCTGGGCTTGTGAGCTATAAGCTTAGTGTCCTTTGATTTATGGCTAGGGTCCACTAATGAGTGAATACATACCATAATCGTCTTTTTGGGTTTGGGTTACCTCACTCAGGATAGCGTTTTCTATTTCCATCCATTTGCATGCAAAATTCAAGATGTCATTGTTTTTTACCGCTGAGTAGTACTCTAATGTGTATTTATTCCACACTTTCTTGATCCATTCTTCCATTGAGGGGCACCTAGGTTGTTTCCAGGTTCTGGCTATTACAAATAATGCTGCTATGAACATAGTTGCACAAATGCTTTTGTAGTATGATTGGGCATCTCTTGGGTATATTCCTAAGAGTGGTATTTCTGGATCCTGAGGTAGGTTGATTCCCAATTTCCTGAGAAACCACCACATTGATTTCCAAAGAGGTTGCACAAGTTTGCATTCCCACCAGCAATGGATGAGTGTTCCCCTTACACCACATCCTCTCCAGCATAGGCTATCATTGGTGTTTTTGATTTTAGCCATTCTGACAGGTGTAAGATGGTATCTCAAAGTTGTTTTGATTTGCATTTCCCTGATCGCTAAGGAAGTTGAGCATGACCTTAAGTATCTTTTGGCAATTTGAACTTCTTTTGTTGAGAGTTCTCTGTTCAGATCATTACCCCATTTTTTAATTGGGTAATTTAGAATTTTAATGTCTAGTTTCCTCAGTTCTTTATATATTTTGAAGATCAGACCTTTGTCTAATATGGGGTTGGTGAAGATCTTCTCCCATTCAGTAGGGTGCCTTTTTGTCTTAATGACTGTGTCCTTTGCTTTACAGAAGCTTCTCAGTTCAGGAGGTACCATTTATTCATTGTTGTTCTTATTGTCTGTGTCACCGGGATTTTACATAGGAAGTGGTCTCCTGTGCCCATGTATTGCAGGCTACTTCCCACTTTCTCTTCTATCAGGTTCAGTGTGGTCAGATTTATATTGAGGTCTTTAATCCATTTGGTCTTGATTTTTGTGCGTGGTGATAGATCAGGATCTATTTTCATTCCCCTACAGGTTGAAATCCAGTTATGCCAGCACCATTTGTTAAAGATGCTTTCTTTCTTCCATTGTATAATTTTAGCTTCTTTGTCAAATATGAGGTGTTCATAGGTTTGTGGATTACTATCTGGGTCTTCGATTGTATTCCATTGTTCAACGTCTCTGTTTTTATGCCAATACCAAGCTGTTTTCATTACTGTAGCTCTCTCTGTAATAGAGTTTGAAGTCAGGGATGGTAATGCCTCCAGAAGTTCCTTTATTGTATAGGATTGTTTTGGCTATCCTGGGCTTTTTGTTTTTCCATATAAAGTTAGGTATTGTTGTTTCAAGGTCTATGAAGAATTTTGTTGGGATTTTGATGGGGATTGCATTGAATCTATAGATTGCCTTTGGTAGAATTGCCATTTTTACTATATTGATCCTACTAATCCAGATGATGGGATTATTATTAGATTATATATTTTGTGTAGTTCTCAATATTGTATAAAATTGTTACAAAATAAAAAGTTATTATAATTGTTCTAATTTGTCATTAACTATTAGCCCCTTTCTATGCATAATTTATAAACTATATCATAGGATTTTACATATAAGAATAAGCAGTAAATAAGTGCAACTCAATACTACCCAAGAAGTACCACAAGAAGTCTTGAAACAAAATATGAGTAAAGAGAGATAGCACCACAGTAGTTTATTTCTTAAAACACTTTCCACTAATAATCTTGAAGGAAGAACAGGATCCTGATGTTTTGCTTCTCTTTTTGGCCTCATCTTATATTTTTCTACTGTATTGTTTAGTCCTATCTTCAAAATGCTAAAACCTTTTGGGCTTCTGTCCTAGGATTGTTTTCTCCTGTCATTGAGCACCCCTTTCAAGTTATCGCACCTCCTGGGGCTTCCTCTATCAGATATGGGAATGAGTCCCGTGTAGTTATTTTTATCTTATTGCTGCTTATTGTTCATCAACCTATTAGATATTTTTGTTTGAGAATATGTTTGTGATTTTAACTCATGCATAGTTCCACTTGAGTCCTTTCCTCATTCACTTACCTACTTTGTTGATAACTGTCCCAGTATATCTCATGTTTTATGCAATGTTGTTTAGGTCACAAACATAAGCATTGTCTTTGACTTCTCTACATCTTGATCTCATAAATAATAAACAAAATCTATACATTCTATCACCAATATTCGCAATGCCATTTTCCCCAGACCACTAACTAATATTTTGGAGTGGTGTAGGAGGTTCTTCTATTTGTGTTTTGCTTTCATTGGTTAAATAAAGAGACTGCCTTGGCATTTTGAAAGGGCAGCCCTTAGGTGGGCATAGTAGACAGAATGTAATGCTGGGAGAGAGAAGGCAGTGTGGCAGATGCCATGCTTCTCTGGCCCAAGATGGACACTGGTTAGACTCATGCCAGTAAGCCACATCCTCGTGGTGAATACAGATTATAATACAGATTATTAGAAATGGGCTGAATCAAGATGAAAGGGTTGGCCAAGAAGAGGCTAGAACTAATGGGCCAGGCAGAGTTTAAATGAATACAGTTTCTGTGTAATTATTTCGGGCATAAGCTAACCGGGTGCCAGGAATGCAGCCCTCTCCTCCCTACTACATTGGAGTTGTGCAATTTTAAACTTGTTTCTATTCTTCAACTTAGCCTCCTCCCATCAAGCGTCCACCCTTCAATAATCTTTCTAAAACTTAGACTTAACATTTCTGTGCACACATTGTTTCAGTGATTCCTACTACAGAGGAAGTGAAGTCCAGACTGCTTAGAAGGCATTGAACTTTCCTCCTCACAAATTATTTGATTTATTTGTGCACTTTTCCTCTTATTCTTAATGTCAATTACATTAATCAATACAAAATTCCTAACTCATCTAATTGTTTTGTTTGATTCACAGGGTGTTTTCTTTGCCTATTGCATCCTACACATAGATACCAAAAACCTATGCCATTAAGCAAACAAAAAACATTAAGTAGCATTCTATATGTAAATTTTAAAAATTGTCTTTGAGAAATTAAAGACTAAAATTAATGCCTTTTGTTATTGTTTTGTTTAAGAAAAAGAGTCAAGAAGTGATTACATTCTAAGCAAAATTTAGAAGTTTTATAATATATTAAATCAACTGAATAAACCCATTCTACTTTCCTTTCACATAAATGTTTATCAAATGGTGAAAACTATATATATTTTATCATAGTTATTTTAATAAAAGATAAAAAAGCTTACTCTGTGAATATGATAAATTGCTTGTTATTACTGGGTCACCTTTGAGGGCAAAAGTTAACTATAGAAAATGTCCATGGTGACGGTTTGATAATAAGCCACAGATTTGGTACTATTTATTTATTATTTACTCATTTATGTATTTACTTTAAATCTTGGCGAGTTCTCCCTTCTCTCCTCTCTTCCCAGCCATTCTCCCCACCTCCTCTCCACTTTACCCTCATCCACTCCTCCTCTATTTCTACTCAGAAAAGAGCAGTCCTCCAATGGACATTGACGAAACATGGCATATCAAGTTGCAGTAAGACTATGCACCTTCCCTTGCATTAAGGCTGAGCAAGGCAACTCAGTATGAGGAACAGAGTACCAAAAGGCATAAAAAAGTCAGAGATATCCCCTGCTCCCATTGTTAGGAGTTCCACAAAAACTCCAAGCTGCACCAACCCAACCATACAACCTTTGACCTACAGTCTGTCCTGCCTATGGGATGTGCTGTAAAGGTTGCTAAGGGGGAAGGGTGGAGCACAGATCGTGGGAGTGGCCAAGCAATGACTGGTATAGCCTGATACCCATGTCATGAGGGTGAGTCCACCTCTGACACTGTCTGGAACCCCAGGATCCTGAGTCTGGATGGCCCAGAGACCTAGGATAGGACCAAACATGACTGCAGATGCAGTAATTTTTAAGAGACATATGTTTGCACACTTGAGAGCAGTGTGAACATAACATGCATGTATTTATAGCATACCAGCAATTAAAGTATGCTTCCTTAGTGCCACTGCTCTAGCTATATAAACTAGGTATCATTATTTTTATTTTAACTTATATGCTATTTGTAGTGTTTTCCATTTTGTTCAATTTTATTATATAATTGTCAACCATGAGCATATTTAATCTCTATAACTAAAACAACGACAGGAATGTGTTGTTGCTCTAGTCTATAATTCTTTCTTTCTCTCTTTTTAAATGAATTTTTAAACTCATCTAAATGAATTTAGACTGAGGCACTGTATCCCAGCAGACCTCAAACTTACAACCATCCTCTGCCTCAGCCTGCCTGGGATTATAGGCATGTGTCACCATGTTCAACTTACATTCTATAATTATTATCTGGTATAAGTTTCTCAACTTTTTTAGAAACTATTGGATAGTATGGTTTATTTTACACAAAGATTTAATACTATCATTTTGAAATATCAAAGTATTAAGTATTTAAGGGATTAATAAATCCTTCATGGAGTTAAATTCCAGAAAACACAGTTCCAAATACCAAGGGCTTATTGCTTACTGTTCACTTTAACTTTTGCCCCAGTTTAATTCCCTCCATGATAACTTCTGTCTGTGTTTCTAAGCTAGGAAAGTGGATGGGAAGTTTATACAAGCTTTTAGTGTCATTGGTCAACAAATAAATAAATCAGATACAGCTTATATTTAAGACTCAAAAATGTTCATATACAGAAAAAATCTTCAGGAAATATATCAGTTTTTTCAGTGTTCAGTAAAGTTGTTTTCGATTCTTAACCTCTCAGTATGAAGAATCATCCACTACACCATCTCTGAACAAACATGGAGCAAAAATATGCCAGCCTTATCTCCGCTGTTTTGTGGATTTTGAATTTCATCACGTAGTTTGTTTTGGTCTGTGAAATGTTAGTGGATGTGTTAGAAACAACATTATTTGTACATTCATTCCTTGGTTTGTCCTCTCAGATTTCTGTCATTTGTCATAAGAAAATGATGCCAGGAGAAGTAGCTGGGATACAAACAAAATGAGAAGACATAGGAAACTCAAATACAAGCCATGACCTTGAAATATCTCAGCTGGGCTTAGCAGGACCACAGACAATGCCTCATTGTATAAGAAAGAAATAAATATTATTTATAAGAAAATATATTTTAAGAAAAAATATGTATATTTAATAAATAAATATTATTTTAAATTTTTTTAATGGTTACAGTTGTGATTGGTACACAGATATGCTATTAGAAAACATATTTGATGTCCTTTATATTTTCCTCTGTAACATTTGTTTGTATATTTCCTTTTATATTTTACACACCTTAGGTCATTTGTAAAAACAATTTTCTAGATAATATTCAAATTATATGTAAAACATTGTTTTGTTTCAAATAACTTAGCAATTATAGTTGCTTGTAAATTAACTTCAAATCAGCCTATAGAAGACTTATATGTTGTAAAAGACTGGCTAACTACTGTTTTTTAATATTTGTTTATTATGCATAAAATATTCTGTCTACATACCTTGTAGTTGCTGAGAATTGAACTCAGGACCTCTGAAAGAGCAAGCAGTCAAGGCTCTTAAACTCTGAGCCAGCTCTCCAGCCCTGCCAAGTACTATTCTTAATGAAAGTTTTATTGATATTCACTTCAAAATTTTCATTTGTATAATAATATAGTTGTTTGTAGGAACCAATATTTTTGAATTATTCTGTTTTAATGAGTTTTGATTTATTTGGGTATTTGAAGTTAGCATTTGAAGTTAACTGCTTTTGATATCCTTTGTGTCAAATTTGCTAGTAATTTACATAACATTATGGTTGTTACATTTGATTGTGAGAAAAAGACAAAATATTATGGCACAGAACAAGCTAAAATTCTGGAAATGAGAGAGCAATGTGGTTCTAATCACCTAGAGAGAGCAATGTGGTTTGAATTATCTAAAGAGAGCAATGTGATTCTAATCACCTAGAGAGTGCAATGTGATTCTAATCACCTAGAGAGAGCAATGTGGTTTGAATCACCTAGAGAGAGCAATGTGGTTTGAATCACCTAGAGAGAGCAATGTGGTTTGAATCACCTAGAGAGAGCAACATGGTTCTAATTACCTAGAGAGAGCAATGTGTGAATCAGCAGTAGGTGCTGATGGGAACTCTTCAGGCCATGATGCCCCCAGTAGTAGTAGATTCCCAACATGTTCTACAAATGATGTGGGAAGGGAAGACCATCTTGTCAACTTTTGAAATTCTGAAGACTGTAGTGAAAATTTCTGCTTAAAACACAGTGAACTAGCTCTGCAGGGGAAGCACAGGATAGCTGTTTTACAAGTCGACAGTGCTGTCAAAGTTATCTCAGCAGTCTGGAGTAAAAAGGGTTGCATAACTCCACAGTACTGTAGTGAAAAATGGAAACGTTTGTGTTTGCCGCAGTGCCTTTCCCTGGGTATCTCTTGAAGCAGTTTGTAAAACTTCATAAATATCTTGGTGTTCGTAGACAGTGGAAACTGTATTCTAGCCCATTAGTGAATCACATTTAATTACTATGCAGTAATTTGCACTTCAAAAACCAGGACAAGTAAACTCTGTTGAGTGACCAATTAAAAGGCAACTGGTGGCACCTTGCAGCACAATGAGCAACTCAGCAATCTGCGGCAACATCGTCTCTAGACATACTGTTTCTGCTGGTCCCCACATTTTTTTCCTTCTTGTTTTCTTTCAGATGAGGGGTACTCTAGTCTGTTAGATTTCCAGGGCTTCACAACAGGCAACACCTGTGCAGGTGCAATCACCAGAGACTTCCTCTCTTCTCTTCTCTTCTCTTCTCTTCTCTTCTCTTCTCTTCTCTTCTCTTCTCTTCTCTTCTCTTCTCTTCTCTTCTCTTCTCTCCTCTCCTCTCCTCTCCTCTCCTCTCCTCTCCTCTCCTCTCCTCTCCCCTCCCCTCCCCTCCCCTCCCCTCCCGTCCCCTCCCCTCTCTTCTCTTTCAAACACATGTTGAAACTACAGTCACAGTGTGATGTGCAGAATTGTCTGGGTAACCATTAACCAGTGTCCCAGTGCTGTAGAGAGGGGCAGGCAAGACAGTATTGTGAGAACTGAGTATAGTGCTTGCAGAATGCGTACTGTACCATAAGCACTTGGCTCTTTATGGACATGCTTTGCTAAAGTCTCAGTCACTGTGGAATTGAAGACTGTGTTTGAGGTTATCTTTGGATAATAATTATTTCCTAAATGTCTTCAGGAAATTGATGTGGGAGTCCCCTCTGTGTGCTGTGATTACCATTAATGAATAAAGAAACTGTTTTGGTAGCAGGGCAGAGCTTAGGTCCCTGACCAGCCGAGAACGAACAAGCCCCCTCTTCCAACAGAAAATAATGGTTTTCACTTTAAATTTTTTATCATGTGTTCTCTTTGTCTTGATTTTACATCAGAATTTCATTGACTTCATAAAATTGAGATTTTTCTGTTTTGCATTTTCATTTATATACATTTAAGAATGCTTTTATGACGAGTATTATCACTTCCCCAACATTTAGAAGAGCAGAACAGAGATCACTGCTGGGACCATTTTTAATTCTACAGAGCGGACTATTTTGGGGCTTATTTTGTTACAGCACTTTAAATTTGTTTACACCGTTCTATCTCTTTTAAATATTGCACTGCATTTTATCTCTCAGAATCTTTTCAGTTTTGTAGGTTAAAATTATTCATGATATTTTTCATTAGAGTTTCAACCATTCTTTTCCAGATACAATTTTTGTTATTTATTTCTAGCTTAATTACACCATGTTTGGAGTACACAGTGTATAAAATTGAAATCCATTATAATTCAATGGCAGTTTCTACATGACTCATTATATGACCAATATTTGAATATCTCATCTATCTTTAATGAAATTTTTTATTTACACTTGAGTAAAATTTCTATATATCTAAATAACAAATTGTTAAGCATGTTATTGAAAATACCAGATTCAGAAGTAAGTGTGTGTGTGTGTGTGTGTGTGTGTGTATCTAGAAACTAGCAGTCTCTGGAGCATTAACTTATTCACTTCTAAATAACTCATAAGTACTTAGATGAAACAGTCACTTGTATTTTAAAATAGAAAATATATTAAAATAAAAGAACAAAGTTTACCTATATCAAAACAGTATAAAATGTACAAGTAGTGAATATTCACAAGGTTTCCATACCATTACATGCACATAGAAAAGAAAAGATGAAATCCAAATCCTATATACTACATCATCGTGCAGAAGTGTGTATATATGTGCATACACATGTAAATATATACATTCTGTGTATGTGTGTGTGTGTGTGTGAGAGAGAGAAAGAGAGAGAGAGAGTGAGGGGGGAGAGAGAGGAATGTAGAAATGAGGCTATGGGAGGGGGAAGAGGAGGAAGAGAGTTAAATGGAGAGAGAAGAGGAGAGCAGCAAGTGTAATGTGTGATGAAAGCAGGAGGCCCAACATCTGGGGGATAGGAATAGATCACCTAGAAAGAAGGTGTTGGGGGGAAGGTGGGCATCAGTTTAAAACAGAGTCTAATCATACACATGTATGAAAAGGTCACAAGGAAACTCAAGTCTTTATATACTAACAAAACAAAATAAAATAAAAAATACATTATAAATAATAAATTATAAAACACTAAATTAAAAAATGTCCACATCCTTATTGCTTTTTTACTTGCTTGCTGCAGCGTTTATGGAGGAATATGCTACTGGGACGTTACCTACTGGCTTACTCTCATCACAGATTTGTATAATTTTGTTTTATTGCTCTGTGTGTGTGTGTGGTGTGCATGTGTATATATTCAGGTACGTGTGAATGAGCCTCTGGTTGTGCATACATGTGTGCTGCGTGTGAAGACCAGAGTTCAACATCAGGTGTTTTCCTTTACTGATTTCCACCTCTTTGATAAAAGATTTTTCTCATTGAGTTAGGAATTCACAGATTCTGCAATATTATCTGGGAAAGGTGGTCCTAGAGCCTCCTGTCTCCACCTCTACCAGTCCGGAGTGCTGGGATTAAATAACTATGCCTGTATTTTTTTTTTACATTGTTTTGTTTTATTTTTTCCATTCAAGAACATAATTAAAGGAATAAATTTTTTTTTCCTTTCTTCCCCTTCTCCCGGTCCCCTCCCACTACCCCCCCCACCCCTCCTCCCTCCCCCTTCTTCCTTGAAAGAGGGCATGGTGCCCTGCCCTGTTGGAAGTCCAAGGCCCACCCCCATCCCTCCTGGCCTAGGAAGGAGTGCATTCAAAAAGACTCGGTTCTCAAAAAGTTAATACATGCAG